>JAZBHA010000001.1:6185-18875 GCA_037464855.1 Iselma pallidipennis
TTTGATAAATAAGGCAATTATTGAAATAAAGAAAGGAATAGAGAATGAACAATAACTGTTGCGTATTCCATTTCAGTTTTGATATTTCCATTAATGAAACGTTTGATTAATGGATCGGGATAATTGAAAGTTTACTGATATATAGCCGAGTCCAAAATATTAATAATAAAGTTAACAACAATTACAAGCCGGTATGATGTTGTGTTCTACACAAAGGCAAGCCCTTCATGGGCAAAGAAAATTGAAAAAAAAAATGTATTCGTAGCTAATTATTAATTTAATTACCATTAGAGACTTCAATTTTCAGAGCCTCTTGGTTCACCAAAGATTATCAAATTCTAAATCCGAAAATCGTGTGTCGATAACTATTACCGTCTCTGAGATCTGGATGTGACATACGAAACAAAATTAATAACGGTTTCTCCTTGTAAAGGGCCACTAATAAAACTGGGATTTATAAATAATTGACATTTGTATATGAATTAAATATATAGGTACCGATTTTCATTTTTAAATACCATGCAGTAAAGGTTACATATTAACTATTGAAGCTGATCTTTTTTGTATTAAGGTTTGTGTTTACTAATTATTAATCAGTTAGATAGCTGGATAATTTTTCAGTAACTACTATTGAGGCCAGGATTCGTGATAAATATTCGTATAACATTTCGTTTATAGGTACCTCCTGATAATTAGTGGATCAATTGTCAGTGAAGAGAATTGAGCAATTGATTTGTTCATCTCTGTATTGTTTCTATTAAAGGTAACAATAGTGATGATTAACGGGAAATAATTGTCGATCATAAGTGCAAATAAATAAAAAAATAGTTTACAAATTCGCAAAAAACGTAAGAGATGTACTATAACGAATATAAATTTATATTTGAAATTTATTGGGAATAAATTAAAATAATTAAGCAAATACAAATTGTATAAAAATGCGAACAAAAAGAATGCGTAAATATTATTATTCGAATTGGTTATATTCAGTAAATAAATTTTTATTTAAAAAAAAATAATAATGAATTTTTCTTTGTTTATACAGTTAAAACGGTTACATTTACGTCACGATTTTTATTCAAATATGACAGAAATTTTAGAATAAATCGTTAGAATGTATTTTTCTTTCATTGCTGCTTGTTTGGAAACAGTTAAGCCTGCGGAAAAAACTTGATAGAATTTACATAATGTCAGTGAAGTCTCCTATTATTGTGTCAAAATTTGAAATAAAAAGACAAAGATTTGAACATGAATCGGTGATTGATTGTATTGATTTATATCTGTTGGTCAAGTTCTTTTCTGTTTGCATATTGAATTCCAAATATTTAACAATTTTTATCAGAAACTTTTAAATGTTATTGATGAATGATATTTGGCTAGTGTCGATTATTTAAAACTTGTCTTTCTAGTTTATTATTAATTGTTTTGTTTGAATCAGAACTATTTTTATTAAAATTAATAATTTATCTGTTTTGTTTGTTGCCAATGACCATTACTCTTATTATTGGTAGAAAAACTTATAGATAGTTTAGTCAAATTTATCATTTTCAATATGTAAATAAATAATTTTTCACATTTTTAATTTTAATTAAACATAATTTATCGTTTATTCATTGAATCCATCAATAATAGATATATATAACAAACTTTGCTTTACTGCTCAAATATAACCTGACTATCATAATAAAATTACGTTTTTTCCCCCCATTTCTTTTCAAAGTTTTTATCGTTGTTATGTAGAATTTCTTGTACAAAGAAATGTATAAATTTGTGTTATATGTACATTTCAATTAATTATTTCATATGTTTATTCAGTAACATGTACAGCGAAATTTTTAATTAGACACATGTTTATCGTTTGGAAACATTTGAAACAATAACATGATTCCCAGTATATCTCAGTATAGTATCTAATAAAACCTACATATAAAAGCATATGGTTAGTTTCGATTCAATCTTTATTGTTCTAATTATTATTATTTATATTTTTCCATTTTTGTCTTCTTTTAATTACCTATATCAAGATGTAACTAATTCTCGGTATTCGGCGATGTATTTAAGCTGCTTTTTGCACAAGATCCACATAAACGATCGTAAGCTGACAGGGGGCTATAAGCTCTTCGAGAGCTTTTTGGTTGCAACATTAACAATAAGTATTGTTGTGACGATTTATATTAATAAGTATTTATAATGTTATGTGGGAGGTTTTAAAAACTTCTTGTAAATAATAAAGAATACAGTTATATGTTAAAGATGCTTTATTTAAGGTTAATTGTAAGAAATAGAAAATTTCAGAACTTGTTGCATGTAATTGATCACCGTTTATGCTTAATCTCGATACAAAAAATCGAATACGTCTAATCTAATTTCTCATATTTTCATATGATTTTCAGATCGGAATTTAATTTTCTCGTATGAGTAGAATTTTTTCTGGTCTGCTTAACGTAACATGAAAAGATTAACGTTTTTCGAGAAGTCGGTAGAGTGACTTCAGCTAAATTTAACTAAATTCATATTTTTGAAAAATCTAATAACGAAAATATATAATTGAAATTTCATAGTCTTGGTAATGACATTTACTAAATTATGTTCTGTTTACATCCTCTAGAAAAGAAAATATTGAAAATATATTCAAGAATTGATTGAAAATTGCAAAAAAGCTGATAAAAAACGGACGACAATAGATAGAAAAGCAATATTGGAGTTTTTTATAGAGTTTTCCTTATAGACTCTATCTTATATTTAAGATTTTATTATTAACCTATAAAGTCTACAATATACAGAACAGGCAAGTAATTACAATTACTTGAAATTAGCAAAACACTTTTCCAAATAAATTATTATTAGAATCACACCACTGTTGACCTAGATGTTGTACGCCATATGTGTTAAAAAAAGAATTGTCCGAGTTGGACATCAATTATTTAGAACGTTCAGGTACACGTGACAGATAGACAGACGAGATAGTTGAAAAATTTTCAGCCGTAGACTGAAAACCTTCATTATTTGATGATAACTCAAATAGTAATATTATTACAGCAAAACAATTTTTTTTCATTCGAATTGTAAAAATTTTTATTAAAAGAATCAACGAAAATATCTGAAAAATAGAAAAATCAGTTAGACAACTGGAATATGTAGTTTTGAAAAACAGCCCACATAATTCGTAAATCAGTTCGATTAGTTGATTATAAATGTCTGAAATTAAAACTGAAAAAACATCATAAAAGCTCGCGGAAAACTTTTTTCTTTAATTAATCGGTTCACAGACCTGAAAAGTGTCACGTATCGAAATCAAATAGAATTTCGAGATATCTCTATATTTCAGTTAACCTATAAAGTTTTCAGGATTATGTTGTATTATCGTTAGATATTTCAGATGGGGGTAGTTGTAATCGTTTAGTTTAAAACTCATAAGTCTCAACATTATCCTCTAACTAATATAATTAACATTTAATCCTTCTCTATCTTGTTTCGTTTTTTTTTCCTGTTCTGTAAATGACTGAATTATTAATGAAACTTCTCTAAGGACTACTACTACACTATTCTCATTTGTGGTTTTCTTATTTGAGATCACATTAATAGAATCCTTCCTTAGAAACAATATCCTGAATCAGATAATATTTATTCAGCATAACAAACACATTTATTAGGTAGTTAGATAACTGGCAGGATAATAAAACTGTTTTGTTCCAAATATAAAACGTTCTAAATTTAACGAAAATTTACCTTTCATTCATGGCCAACAAAATCGTCCATTAAACACCCACATAATACATGTTGCACATACAGGTTATATATTTTTCCTGAAAAATTACAATTACACTATCATCATACAAAAATATTAGAACTTTTTTTCTTTTTCTTTAATAGCTAACAATATCAAACAACAGTAAAGATATTTTGGCTCACATATCCGTATGTAAATTTCATTTTTGTTGTTACAATCTACGGAAATTGACCGTAAAGTATTTGGGAAATGCTACCGTATGAGTCAGAAGTAACTATTAAAAAGATTTCCTTTTCTTATACAAAAAGGAAATAAGTCTAGACTTTAACTGTTGTTTTTTCTAAGATCGTGATTTTTTTTTTGGAATTATGTTTTTGTGTTTTTCTATATTTTTAGTTGAATAATTTTATTTTTTTTTGTCAAATGTGTGCCAAAGTTAGAAAACCGAAAATTATAAATATCTTTGGCTATGTTTGAATTAACATTTACAATACCTGGTGATTGTGTCAATCTGCCTCGTAGATTCCGTTATATTTAATCATTTTTCGAATTTTTCTAATAATTGCCCTTTTTGTGGATAATTTAGAAAAACTTTCAAATGAAAATGTGAAATCCTTGAACTTTGTTGAAGAAAATTTATGTATCTAAATTTAAACTTCCATGATCTTTTAAAATAAACGAGAAAAGTAAAATTGGTTGGTTTTGTGGAGGTTTGCGATTTTCTGATAAATGTGTCTGTATAGTTTGGACGATAATCTATAAGTCTGATAAATTTTATTTAAGGTATAACTTGTCGTAAAATATTTGTGTGGAAATGATTATTTTGTGGAATAATGTTGTTAAGAGAGAGATTGTTTTAAATCTTTAGAAAAGAAAAACAGAATTGGAACGAGTTTCTGTTTGAGTATATTATCTTGTCAGATACAATTGCTATTACAAAATTTCGTTTTCTTATATATTTATACCGGTTTGTTATGTTTGGAATAATCCAAAGTTTTCTAGAAATTGAAAATTTATTGAAATTTTTTTCTGTTTTCACTAATTACATTGATTAATAGCGTCTGTATGTGGCCTAGTTTAAAGAAAATCAATTTCTGCCAAAGAATTACATTTCTCTGACTGTAGTCCATCAGTTCCTTGTCAAATTACAAGGAAAAAATCTTGCACATTGTATTCTTGCCGAGATCCTATCTTAAAATTTTTTATTATTATTATTTTTATTGAAGACATTTATTATGTGCATCTGGAAATTGTACAAGCTTTTTCGCTTCTTTTTTTTACGGGAAGTCAAGTAATGAGAACCGATTTCCTCTTCCGGCATCCTTGGGTAGGACGAATTCCGACATGGCTCTCTAAAATAACAACTAACAACTTAGATGTATTATATTGAAGGTTCTTCTTGTCATCCGAATCTAAAGTACATATAACAAAGTATATGTATAGTGAACATGTTTTCACCCACGATTCACCCATTTGTTATTTGGTTTTTCTCTTGACAAACGTACACAAATTGTGATGATGAGTATGCGGCCGATTCCAGGGGCCACTGTTTCTATTTTTATACATAGATGGTTGTGGTGCGAGGGAGTGCATTGCACACTCTCTGCCAATTGGTCTCTAATATATACTATATATTCACACTATGCAGATGGATGAATACGAATCATAGCCAAAACGTAATAAACTACCTATTCGTCGTCACCAGTTACTCAATAAATGATTTACTTTGATTTTTTTTCTGACATCATTAACTATCTTAAATCATGATAACATGTAATAAATTTGTAAATTATTTTTTATAATTCTTGGAACTTCTGTTAGAAGTTTTTATCTAAATTTCCATTCATCTGCTAATTATCGTTGATCAATGTTCGTCTGATAGTTTAATCTCTATAATGGTTAGAGTGCCGTGTACACGTGTATTTTAGATGAGTTTGCACCATTAAATTATCTACTAAATTAGAAATTAAGACATTTTAGAATATCTTGAATGTAGGTCAATTTTTATTATTGTTTTAGTTGAATCATGTCTAGAATTGTGTCTAGTGGTCTTATAAAATCTTTTTTTTTGGGTTTTCTAGAGACACTCTTTATATTTGGACCATATGGTCTGTGTATTTTCTTACACTTTTTTGCACTTTTACGTTCATTACCTCTGACAATGAGTGGTAACTGAGTGCATATGAAATTTATGCATTTGGGGCTACTGATGAGTTCAGTAAGTGTACAAGGTGCAACAAGTGTAATCAAGTGAACAACACTATTATATATCACCTTGACTTAGTTGGTTTACGTTGACTTACCCAAAAATCTTGTTTTTTTAAGGATTTTTTGACTTTTTTTTCGTACAATAATATTGGAAAAATTCATATTCGCTCTTGTCAGTTGAGTTCTGATATTTGTGACTTTTCTTTTCCCTTCATGGTGCTGTTCTCGTGCTTCCTACTGTAAGTAAATAACCCTTCGTCCTGAAAATTATCGATCGAAAAGTCACATGTATTCTGCTTGAAAATGTTATTGTGATCTAAGACGAACCCCATGAACCTGTTGAAGTATAAATTGAAAATGAATATAAAGATACCATATATTGAAAGAGCAGTCAATGTCCTTTATTGTATTTAATGGCAATAGCATCGATTAATTGTCTCAATTATCCTAGTTCTGAAATATCTTAACTGCCAGTAAACAATTATTAAACAAAACAAGAAATCACCCAATTACCCTTCTTTAGAAATGACTACCATTATCCTTTTTTACTTTTCAGTGTTCACTGAAAAAATATTTCTTATTATTAGTTTAAGAGTTGAAATATGTTAAAATGCATGAAAAACCCCTTTTACTATCAATTTTTGACTCTTCATTGATCATCGATTATAAAGAAAATTCTATTTAATATTATTGAAATGGATTTGTTGCTATTTTCTTTTCTAAAAGAACTCAGGCGATTATTGGCGCCACTAGTTTCAAAACTCTATTGAAATGAATGTTGTTTTACAAATTGCACTTTATTTTTAGCTGCTCATTATTCAGCAGGTGAGAAAGGTTAGTGAGTTAGGGAGGTGCCAACAATAATAGTTTTTAGCAACTGGTTTTGGATCAGGTACTTTGGTTGTTTAAGTTTTTTTCCCCTACAGTAATTGTCGTTGTACAAATAGATTTCAATGATGTATTCTATTAACTGAAACAAATTCGCTGTTTTTTTTTCGTTTTAATTGTTTACAAATAAAAAAAATAGAAAAATGTACAGTAGGCGAAATATGTAGGTTACACGTTCAATTGACACACCTTTACATCGTTTTCCGGCCTTGAAAATTGGCACTTCATCTGCCAAAAGCTTTCCTCAAATCTCTGCTGATCTAATCTAATTAAAATATAGAGTCCAAACTCTGTCTATACTGATTTTAATATTTTAATCGTTGCGCGGTATATAAAAGTCAGGTGAAATTGTAATGTTATTTGGCAAAATTTCCTGTACTGACCTGCCAAATCACAAACGACATACTTAACTCTAATAATAATTTGTACTTGTGTTTTCTTTAATTTTTTTTCTCGGTAAATTATTATTTAATATAGGAAAAATCCTTTTCTTTTTCGTTTCAGTTGTTGTTGTTGTTGTAGAATAAAATATTAAGATCTTTTAAGTGGCAATAAAAATACGAAAATGTTACTTAAATATATAATAAAAATTGTCATTTCTTGGAATCACTTTTGACGGAAATTTTTCTTGAAAATTAAATTGGGACTAGTGGACCTATTTTCAGGATTTTCAGTTCTTTAGGTTACTGACTCTTTCATTTTACATTCCATGTTGATTCGTGATTCTCTCGTTAATTTATAACAGTTGTGTTTTCATCAGATTCATTAAATAATGATGAACAAAAAAAAAAAAATTTCCAAAATCTGTGTGGACTTTAAAACAGGATAAAATATATATATATTTCGAATGGGACTATTTTGACATGTGCACACACGCCTCCAGATTCATGCGATTACAACACCGACCGACCAACATTAATAGTTGTTATTCTTCTGTTTGTTCATTTCTTTTATTTATATGAAATAATAAAAGTCTAAATTTGCGTTGACAGTTGGAAGTTTGAGTTTGAGAGGTATATTTTCGCTCTTTCAGTATTCTAATTTCGGCCAAAATACTATGGAAACTGCGATAAAAATATTATTCAAAAAGTCTGATTCATATATTCATGTGTGGATTAAATAATGACGAAGACAAATTGATTACATATGTAAATTTGCCAACATTTTTAAAAAAACAATAAAAATAAATTTAAAGGTGATGAATTTCAAAAAATGGTTACGAGTTTCCACAATTTATGATTTAATAAATAAAACAGTCGATTGTTTATTCTCTAAATCAATTATCTAATAAGTTACCTTACATATCTTGAGATAGTACTATCTAAGAATTATCAAATATTGGAAAACACATTCTTCTGAAGGTTTCGATGTGATCCTGCAATGTTTGTTCGTAATAGTGAATTGAACACTTTGTCTATTTGGAATTAATATTTTAATTGTCCGTGATACATCTACAATATGCAAGGTTTATATAATTGTTTATTTATCAGTTAACTTTTGTTTACAATGTAATTTTATTAAGTTAGTAAAGATGCTTTTACGCTAATTCCTATATGGCGCCAAATTGTTAAATTTCCCAAGTTGTGTGAATTGATTTATGTTATAGTTTTTATTTTCAAAATAACATTAATTTGACAATGCGAAAAATAACGAGTTAATAATGATACTAATCAATTTTTATAAAATTTTGGGAAATAAACAAGTTATCGATGTCAAGGTGGGGGTGAAATTTCAAGTTTTATTCAAATTTTTTGTTGCAAACATAAGTGCTTTTCAAAATTTTGTGTTAGGATAAATTAATAGGTAGAGCTCTGAAGATATTCAAATGACAAACAAAATCTGTTGAGTTTCTGTTTATGAGTAAACACGTAAATGCATTTCATTTAATTTATTAGAATATATGTACAGTGTTTATAAATAACATAGCGATATTATTAAATTGCATGAATTTTACAAAATATACCAAGGCTAAAATGCAAAATTACTAAAATCTAAATGTTCACTGGTTCGTTTTTGATATATTTTTGCAAAATTTAATTACCATCTAATAAGTGTGATCTGTAAATCCCTTCAAATCATTTGAACGATAGAAGGTCCTCTCTATAATTACCAAATTATGCCACATAAATTATCCTCAATTAAAGTACAACACATGCTCAACAGTCAGTTTTAGTAGGAGCGTTTAATCGCTCATATGGGAGACCTATCTTCTTGGCAAACTTCACTTTGACAGTTTCCTCCTCAACTGCATTAACAAGGGGTACACTAATAATAATTTTCCATAGAACAACTCTAATACGATTTCGGTATCAAAACTTTGATTATATTTTAATTAAACCAATCAAAATGAACAGTTTGTCCTGACAGAAGGATATTTAACTTTTAGAGAAAAAGAAAAACTTGATTATATTGTTGTTACGTTCAAATAACATTTCTATACGATTGGTGAATACTGAAAATCAAGTTTGTATAAAATTAATTGCTTTAATTATTATAGTATTTTGGTTGGTTTGTTGAAATGTCGTATTTTTCGAAACGAAAAGTTCACCAAGTTTAATGGCACAGTTTATATATTTTCAAGTTGTAACATTTCAGAGATTTCAGTGTCCAGACACGTCGTTTCATTATCTGGGTTGTGACGATTCTTGACGTGTGTGTGTTCTTTGAGAGAGAAAAAAACCATCACAATAAATATTTCTGAAATTGCTCAATATGTTTTTGTTGATAGTTTTTGAGGAAAGTTTTCTGTGAAAACTAATACTACGAATTCAAAATCACATTTTTAATTTGTTTTGATCAGTTCTAAAGATAAAGGAAAAAACGGATTTCATTATAATAATCGTGTGGAAATAATAAAAATAGATGAGAAGAAGAAATTCGTTGTTTTAGATTTTTACGTAATACACAGCTGATAAACATCAAATATATATGGATTTTAAATAGAAATAGAGGCCACCTGCAATCCTTTATTAGTCGAAAAAACTAACATAAATATTATTGTTTTCATATCGATTTGTTTGTCATTCAAAAGTACTGAAATTCGGTTTGAAGCTGAACTGATTTTGGATGTTTTGTTATCAGTATTGATTTAATCATTATGACTGTTATTTGTACATTCATTTGAGAACTTTTCAATGTGTTGATGAAAAATTACTTTTTTCCGCTGGTGTGACTTTTATACATTGATTTGTTATTTTTTAATCAGGTGAAATTCTACGTTTTTGACCTTTATATAATAGAATCGACTATACGTCGCCATTCAAAACATTCTCTCTCATTCATAAGAATTCGAAATGACGCCTTCAGATATTTATGACGTATAATTGAATCATTGAAAAAAAAATTATTATAATATACGTTTCACCTAGTAATTATGCAGTTAATGAAATGACATTAAAGTTGAGATTAATTCCTGTCTACCCACATTATTATGTTAATATTATTTGCATAAGATCGTGGGCTAAAACGAAAAAACAAGTGGTAACTTTTGTAATATTTAGATTTCATTGAAAATTATTTGAAATTAGAGGAATTTTCAAATCAATATTTAAAGAGCGAACAGTTCCACCAATTGGTGTATTTTTTTCTTACTTAAACGATGTAATCGCGGGGTAAAATTTTTTTGCGTAACTTTTTCTCTTTGATCATGCAAAAATTATTGTCAGTCAGATCCGGTTTAACTTGTAACTGGTTACGCCTCCGTACTGTATTTGAAAAACATGTTCGATGGTCCCCAGTCGTTCCTGGCCTTGTATTCACTCAATATGTTTTTCTGTAAATAATAAATTATAACGTACGAATGACTCTATAGTGGTAAGATTTTTACCCAAAAATCTTTCTTTGCTAAATTAAAAGAATTAATCATTTTTTTTTTTACTTTTGTTGTTACAGAATCGAGTCACCGGAGTGAGTCGGGCTCCGGGTTTTGGCAGCTCCAATTAGATAGAGATTTAGTGGATACGATTTCCGCAATATATCCGGAGTGGTTCCAAAACAATATGGCTGAAGAAGGATCTCCTACAACACCAAGGGAATCCCCGCCAAAGGCGGTAATCGATACCTCACCACTTCATATCGATCAAAATAAAGAATGTAAGAGTTTACTCAAAATAATAATAATCATAATAATCTGTCAACAAGTATACTACCACGCGGTTTAAATTCAAATCTCAATGTCAACCTTTCAATGTTTTCGCATTTTGTTCTATAAAAATTCGTATTAATAAAAAAAATTTATGTAATAATAATAATTTAAAGAAATATGTATTTCGACCTGATTTAACACCGATTTCCTTCTTGTAATCCACCTACAGACATGTTTTTGTAAAAATTTATTTACATTTTATAATCAGAGATTGAAAGTGATTTTGGTGTTAACTGAGAACATCAAGCAAAACAGATCCAGTCGTTCCGAAACTGTTGGTAATTACGTCAGTGTTGTTGGAAACATTCAAGTGTGATTTCTTGTGGTCAAAACAAAACGCATCCGCCGGAATTAGAGTTTAGTTTTAAATTTTTCATTGTTAGATTAATGTCGACTGTTATATCTTAGGTATATTTTTCCACCGGAGACGTGTGGAAATTAATTTTATTTCATAATAGACACAAAATCAAATTTCACACAATATGTGGTTAATTGAGTTTATCTTTTTTAGCCCTCAAAGTGAAGTTGATGCTAAGACGGCCATTCGATCAACTAGTAGCACAAGGAATTATGCCTCGTAAGTGTCAATTGTAACGATTTTATTTTACTTTTTATTAAGTACTGTAACTTCGATAAAGTGTTACTGAATAGATAGAAAATATATGTTTTTTTTTTATTGCTCAGCACACAAAACACCAGCGGCTTATCATGGACAACGTCGTCAACTAGAACGGGCAAAAACCGGGGATATGCTAAAGGCAAAAATCCAACAACGACCACCACGTCAAGAATTAGAAAGACGACATATTTTAGAAGCTGATCCCGGTCATGTTGATCCTAGTTTAGCGGAACGTCAACGGATGTTGAAAAAAGCACGTTTAGCTGATCAATTAAATGATCAACTTTCACATCGACCTGGTCCATTAGAACTGATTCAGAAAAATATCCTTCATACTGAAGAACCTATTGAACAAGCCGTTAAAACTGGACGTATCCCCTATAAGGCAACTAGTGAAGGACAATTGAAACGTCCTCAACATCCACAAAGCTATATTAATCCTGAAGATGATTCACAAAGTTCTGAAGGTGACAATATTGTTAGTCCTGGACCTAGTGATGTATTAGAAACAGCAGCAAAATCGGCCGGTATTGTTGTCTCACTGATACCAGCTACTGAAGGGACTGTTGTTGTAACGACAGCAACTCCAGTGCTGAATAAGGACAATAGTGAGATTGTGTTTGCGGATTTGTGTAGATCGGTAGCGGCACCACTTTTATCACAACAACAACAACAAACTCAAGCCTCCAGTCCGGCATCATTAGTATCATCAACATCAACACTTAGTCCATTATCATCGGTAGCTAGTCCTGTGCCTTCCACTGTTTCACAACCACCAACACCAGTTCCACCACCACCACCACCACCGGTTGTACTAACACCAAGACCAATTCATTCACCAGCTAAGAGTGATGCTCCTGGAAAAGATAAGAATCGTAAGAAATCAAAGTCGAAATCAACACCAAAAGCACGTACTATTAAATTCCATGAATATAAGGGCCCACCAAGTGCCCAAAAGACTTCAAATACCAACAATAATGGAGAAAGTTCTTACGATTTATTATTGCAACAACAAACGTTACTATTACAATTTCAATTACAATTACAACATAAATATCCACAAATCATTTTACCAGCGTCTCAGAAAAGCCCATCAGATGC
>JAZBHA010000001.1:24509-57064 GCA_037464855.1 Iselma pallidipennis
ACGACATTTCAAATTTAGAAGTTAGACGCCTTAATCGACGGATATATTTATACATTGCATGTTTAGTAGAATTTCCTATTATTTAACTAATCTTCAATTCTTTATGTCCTTTCTTGAATCAAAACTGTTGTTTCGAATAATTGAAGCCTTGGTACAATTTCAGATTTAATTAAATCTGAAAGTTCTCTACTATTCAATAGAAGAATTTTGCGTCAATTTCCTATGTTTAATCAAATTTTGAATAGAATATTGAGGATATGCGCATAACATGTGCAAGGAAAATTGATGAAAAGAATGCTTCTTGTTGAAGCATCACTTATACCTAATGCAGCTACAATGAAAAGGCAGACATAAAAAGGAATCCTGTTGCTCGAGTGTTATTCCTATTAAAAATTCCTGTTAATTTTGCTAACGGATTCAGTTTATCATCTAATTTAAGTGTAAAATTTATATTTTAACTAAAACATGCTACTTATCTTAATGGAAAGGAGGTCTAAAGAAATTAGAATAATTCAATTCATGATTTATATTGATGTACTCGTATTAATAGCACGCCACTTTTCTTGGTGTTTGGTGTAAATTATGTAACCTTTTCAGACCATCACCTTCTTGTTGTACATTACGTAGATAGATATTTCTGAGTACTATCAGTTGATTCTCTTGACAATAGCATCAGCTTAACTATAGTTCTGATTTAAGCATCGTTATTGGGCTTTCTAACGGCCTAATCAATACTTTCCATAACCGTATTAACCTATTTGTTGACCAAAAATTTTATCCGCATTTATGGTAATCTCGAGAGCAAACTCTCCCTGAAGGATATTGGAAAATATATTCTCTCTTCTTCATTATTCGGGGCCGATGCGTAAGAAATATGTGGAAGAGGAGATTTTTGATTAGTTCATTTTCCACACAACTCAATGGCTTCTTTTCTACATAGAACACTTAATCACCTCCTTGAGGACTTTACGGAATAAGTAAACGACAAGGAAAAGATGTGAAATTTTATACCCAATAGCAAGGACTTAGTGACCGCTTTGAACGGTAAGCTATCATCTATCCGGTGAAGTTAACGTATTCGAGACAAAGATATAAGCAAGGAATCATTGTTAAGTGTTGTAAGGGAAATGGTCCTCTAAGGAAATCCGGACGTAGCAAAGGAAGGATCTTATAAGAGTACATATTCAGAAATGACATAGTGGTGTTTTATGTGTGAATAACAGAGGGTTGATTAAAGAGACTATTGTCTTTTATTATTACAGACTGCAAACGGTTCAAGGGGCGCAATTATGTCTTACGAGACAAATTAATAGGATATTTATGCAGTAAATTGTCTTGTTGCTTTTCGTTCACAAATTTTTCATCATTTTTCTGTTGAACTAAACATAACACTAGTAACAAGTATGACAAATACTCCTAGCGTAGCTTAAGCTCCACTCTCAAATGTCTTGTGATAAATAAAATAGATAGATGACTCCGTTGATACTAATAAACTGTTTTGTTGTCTTAGCACACATTCAACATGATGATGATAATGATGATAATACCTAGCGCTAAAACATCCCCAGTATCACAACAAATTAGAATGTTTTAGGATCAAACTTGGAATCTCAACTCTGAAGCAAGTAGGTAAATATTTACTCAAATTTAATAGAAACCTACTAGACGGTTTGTGCGTTTTGTTTAGAAACTGTTTTTTTTTTCTAATTGATTGTAAATTACGGTTTCGATCTTGAATTGTAAGTGTTTTGGTGCTGAAAGGTGATTAATCTGTCAGTGATTGTTTAAAATCAAATCAAGTGGTTAGCGAATATTGATTAACTGCTAATGTTGACCGGAAATGCAATTTTTTTTTTCATAAAGTTCTAGAACAGTTAGCTTTTATCGATTTAGTTCCAGTTGCAGAACGTCATTATAAACATAAGCTTACGTTCTATACATAATTGTTTTATATTATAGTTATAATGAAAATTTCAAACTATATTTCCACAGGGTAAATATTTAGTAAATATTTTCACGAAATAATTGGTGCAGAACAAATGCAACCACAACTGTCTCCCATATTACGAGAGAGTAAAATTATGCTTGTTAATTACTAACTGTTTATTGTTCAGGATAACTGAAATGTAGAAACAGTACCGATTGCATTTGGTAGAAATATCACATACACAGTCAGGTTCAAGTTATTAATATTAATTCGAACAAACAGTGGTGGATCTAGGCATTTGGGGGCCCTGAAACTTCTGTTCTTTGAGGGGTCTTGAAGCTTATGTTTTGTCAGGGGCCTCTCAATGACGTACACCAAAAAGAAAGACCGATTGTACTACCAAGCTCTTCCGGGGGGTCCTGAAACGTAATCAACTCGATCAATTTGTTTATTAGCGGCCTCCAGCAAGGGGAAGCCGCTATTAGGTCCCTTTTGTATGTCTCGCTCAGATCTCAGAGACAGCAACAGCTATCGAACAACGGTTTTTAGATTTAGAATTTACGTCTTCTCGTAGAGTACCGGAGGAGGGTTTGATAAGTTTTTGTGGACCGCAAGTGTCAAAAAAAGGCTCAAAAACATGGAACATATGAACTCAGACCAACTTGCTTTTTTTTTAAGTATCACTGATGTGTGACCTGATACATCCTCAGCATCCTTGATTCACTCTTGCCAAGAATGCTGTTCCCTTGCTATTGTTTATAATTTCTAAATTCTACTTTATTGTAATTAGGCACCTGGGGCCCCCTAGGCCGGTGCCCCGCAGTTTAAGCTTCATAAGCGTCATTATGCGCACAAATAAGCAAAAAAACGATCAATATATGAATAAAAAACACGAGATAATAAATGCATATAGGTAGTCTATAAACTTTTATTACATTATTTAGATGCAACAGAATGTAGACTCCTAGTTAAGGATAATTGCAGGTGTATTGATCGAACTGCAAATATGTACCAATGTCATAACTGAAGTTTGTGTTATTATATTACACATCCAATTTAACAATTCCGACCGATTGTTAATTGCCATCTCTCTCAACTGATATAAATAAAACAATGTATTTTTAATCACATTTCTTCAAAATAAATTGATTGGATTAAAAGAAACTTCAAGAGAAAAATGCCTACAAAGAAGTAGTGAGCAAAATGTAGTTTCATTTTTGTGAAAAATTAAACTTTACATATTATCTTTAATTACATTCTGTATGATAAATTACAATTGAAGTAGAAAAAAATGTAATGAAATTCATTCACTTGAAAATAATTAATTTATGTTGCTATAATCTTGACTATATTATGCTAGTTGTTGTATTTTATGGAACAGAAATGAAATTTTAATGGAAATTATTAAGTATTATTGCTCTCATGAGAAAGTTTTGGCTACTTTGTTGAAAATTTCCAATTGCCATGACGTAAAACTTATCTCCCGTTTTTCTTGGACTCAATTTTGTGTTCAATATATCTTGATTTGTATTCGAATTAGATTATTCGTAGATGATGAAGGTGCAGATTTGTGCACGACAAATTCGATTTTTTAAATTTCACAGCGAAATATCGATTAATTATATTAGTTCACTGTTGCATAAATACATCGAATAAAATTTTTTTAAACTCGGGGCTATGTGACCATAAGCTTTGAATGATATTGCTTTAGGGCATTGGTACTGTGTACTGTAGAGATAAATTAAATTCCAAACAGTATATTAATCTGATCCTCTAAACGGTTTTTTAATTCACCATACTAACAGGACAATTGTGTTCGATTTGGTTACAATAAAATGCACAATCACGTACTCTGTACAATCTGTAACAAACCACTTCAAATGTTGTTGGTTTTAGAATCTTAAATTTGCATAATATCAGGATATAGATGTTCATATTTGTGAAAATCCATCTTTTAGGCGATGGTGGTTTTATCGACAATTCCTGTTTTCAGACAGTGATTTAGTTACAGAACTTTTCATAATTAGAACACGTACCGTTTCGCATAATTTCCTTATTTTCAAAGTAAATGGAATGAAATTGTCGAGAGATAACCAAGCCTACAATGACGCAAGTATTACGGGTAATAGTAGTGTTCGATAAAATAAATTGTAGTCATAATGATAATTTTTGAAATATTTACGACACTTTTTTTGGATCTAGTTTGAATTGATATTGATTACTTCATACATACATAAATACCGAAAAAACGGATTGCAAATATTATCGAACTCAAGCTCCAAGGGGTCCCTTTTAGCTGGGGTGCCTGAAACGTAAGCTTCATTAGCGTCGAAAATACTGTATTTACCCTATTATTTGAAAATTACTAGAATTTTGTTGTAGCTTCAATTAAGGGCTGATAAAAGCCAAGCCAATTAAAGTGGGTGGTGGACGATTACGAAAACATGTAGGTATATTCTTTTTGTGCCGGTAATAGTGTGTGTTTATACAGTGTAAACGTTAATAGTAAATTCTGTTTAAGCAAATTACGCAAATAGCTTGTTTAGTGTTATGTGTATTAGCCCTTTTCTTTCTAATAGAATTTGACGTTAACGTTTAGGTATATACTGCAAAAGGTCCTGTACAAGCTAAATGCTCTTAAAATTGCATAAAGGCAGAACCGGAGTCACGATAAGGCAACCGGAGCAACTGCCTCTGGCGCAAAAATGTTGGGGGTGGAGAAACAGTGCAGTAAAATTGCGTTATTCGACCCGTTTCCTCGTTTTTATATCCTAAATGATCTTCAAATCTAGCGTGACTTATTCGTTTGCAATGCTCAACATTAGGAGAACGTTTATAATCCAAAGAAAGAGTGTGCTACTGAAAGGATGTCCTAATTTTCAATTAACTTTAATATTTCTGCTTCACTGTGTAGGATAAGTGGCGATGACCATAATTCATTACCTTAAGCAGTAATTCACTTGTATTTACACACGAGTAAAATAAAATGTTTGTTTAGAAGTATATAATCGATCCCCAAACTATAGTTCTACATTATACACGTCATATCGTTGCTACGTTGGCTGAACTTTCTTCTGTTAAATGAATACGGTTGTGTCTATGACGACAATAGCTTTTCGTTTATCTACAGGAAGGATTTTAATGGATTTCTCCTCTTACAATTAGTACTCAATCTTCCATCTTTATAATGTTCTTTGTACGAACAGCTCCTACTCTCCAGTGCTTTCCTTACCTCCCTTCGGAAACCATGTGCTTGTGTTTAATCAAGTCTAGTGGTCTTGATAGCACTTACAATTTCCAGTACTGATTTTCCTTCTGGGACTACAGCAAAACTGAATCTTCTATTTAGAGATTTTTGTTTTGTTTTGTTGTTGATCGAGAACAAGATGAAATGTTTACGAACAGATTTTCCTCGCACTTCCTTTGGTTATGGTTTAGTTGTTTTTATTTTATTGAATTTGTTCCGTAATTTGTGTATCTATTTTGCGGAATATGATTTCATCTAGAAGATTTGAATTCTGTGTGTAGTCCTTCTCGAGAGGTATCCTGCTGAGCAAAAATTAAATAGCATAGCTATGTTGCATTTATAAATGGAGATGAATTGGACGAGCTAAGCAGTTAATGCTAAATTTGTGTAGAACGACGACAAAATTCCCCAGTGATTGTTGGCATTTCAACAAGTAATCAGCACAAAAAGAAGTGAATCTTCTTGACGTATATCTAACTAGAGATGCTATGCAAGACAACAGCCCTTCATGCTAAAGTTATTTGATGTTATTTGTAATATTGTAATATCCGTATATCTCTGCAAAAGGTCAAAAATACATACTGTAGTATTCCCTGTTGTTTTGTTTGAAAATAAAATGTTTATCTGAGCTGAAAAATTCTACTCATGTCATAAGTGTATTTCCTACCAATTTACAATAAACCCACCGTTTCCAATGACCGTCCAAGGATATTTCTAACTTATTTTCAAATATTTTCCTTCAAGTTATTTCCACGAGCTGCCGAATCTATCGATTTCAGCAAACAGCAAATCTTATTCGAGTAATAAAACTAGTCTCGACACACGCATTTCTCTACCTTAATTGAACACGTGGCTTCATGTAGATATAAGCTTATTGTGTACGAGAAATAATTAATGGAAATTCATGTAGGTACAGTGGAATCCACTATTTCAGGCCATCGGTTCATTTAGAACAAATTCTAAACAACAAATCCAAATCGAGAAAATAGGCCGAATTCTCTTCATCTATTTGCGACACTAGACCGCCTCTAATAGTAGTTTGCTTATTTTATACCCTTCTAATTATTTATATTAAACTTCGCATATTCGAGGCAACCTCTTTGTTGGGCCAAAACGCCCGAGTCCCGCAATGTCCCAGTCAAGCGAAATCTACTATATAACAAAATTTATTAGTATTCCAACTGAAAATTGAATTTATCCAGAGATTCATACCTTCAGATTAAGTTTACAAAGTGGGTACACACAGAAAATTTTGTATAAATAAATTCGTGTAAATATCTTGTAAATTAGCTTTAACCGTACAGTTTAAAACATGGACCGATAGATTTTTCTTCCTTTATTGAAATGTCTTGCAGCGATAAAGATAAGTACAAGTACTATATATTACAGACTTCTCAATTTCAACCCTCCAACCGTGTTACGTCTTCTTCACCTTACTTTAATTTGGGTTTTATTACTTTTTAGTTTGTCTTTTAGTTACCTTTAAACTCCATAATAATGAGAAATTAGCAGGTTTTTATTTACTCATTAAAATAAACTGGGTTGAGGAAATATGTTAGTCCATATACATATGTAGTTTGATACACCTCACTAATGGGCTAATTTTATTATCACCCTTGTGTCATCTCACCCTTATACTTTTCTTCTTATTCAGTTAGATAAATGGAGTAGCAGAAGGCTATTATTATTCTGAAGATGTGCTTTCTGTCGTCTGTCCACTAACTATCATTTTTTATAACGTTGAAGACAGCTTTCAGGTACTTTCCTAGAATTTAGTTCCATTAGCTATATGTTTAAAATAAAATTCTCAACAATCTCCATTTGAGTTGGCGCTATTATGAGGATAATAGGATTACTAGTTACTATCCTAGTGTTATGTTGAGGGCGTTGGACCGTGTCGTCTACCACGTTCTGTTCATGCTGTTGCTGTTATCATCATCGTCCTGCTGGTCACCGCTAAAGGATTGTGCGTAAACATTGTGTTGTCTCGGGGGCTCTGGGGGGCTCTTGAAACGCCAATCAATGATATAGGGGGCAGTGCGCGCGCGCGTCGCACCTGGAACCCAACAACATCGGCACCCCAATCCTGTATGCGATTTTGTGTCGGCCGGTCGTGATAATGTGAAATATAATACATCGTTGATCCTTGTACGTATGTATTATCCTTACGGAACGATAACAACAATATTGGTGTTTATCCTTCACAGTATGGTATAAAGGTAAGCTAGCAACTTGGTTTTGTTGTAATCATAAACTTTTATGTCGTTATCCTGGTTTTTTAACAAAAATCAGCAACAATTACTCTACGGTTATAATAAATTTATTATTATACGTATCGGAAATAGGAAATTGTCGCACTGATTATAGTAATAACCACAAAAAAAACGGAAGAAAATAAAATATGTTCGTATGCTGTACTTGTTGAGTTTCGCGTAACTCGTCGCATTGAGTGATGGATTACAAACCGGAGTTACAACAGATTATAGACAGCTATTGTGGTTACATTGCTACAATATTTTATTTAAAGACCAGTTTTTTATAATTTCAGTATTCCTACTGAACAAACACTTCATTGAAACAATAGAGCTTTAGTTGGTGAATAGAATTACATAGTTGGATCAACATGAAAGAAAAAAACACTTGGAATAAAATATGAAGTTTGTCTTGTAGATTAATAGGATTATTTTGGTTTTTGTCCTCAATATCCACTTGGATATTTCCGTTTATGTATTGCTATATGAATATTTTATTAACAGAATTGTACCATTCCTTGAATTACAACTCTATAGGTACAAAATTTGAAAATTTCCAATCATATCCAAAATAATATGGATGTAGAATCAACTGTTTGATTTGACTGATCAAGTGTACCTACGTAAAATTGTGACTGTAATTTCATATTTCAACTTTTTCTTTGTGAACTCAAATCGTTAACAAGTTCTTTGGACGTTGAGCTTTACACTCACCTCGTGAATGTCAAGGATACCTTTTTTTCGTCACAGAAGGAAAAACGTTATAAATTCATACAGTTTCAGTCGTCTATAAAAATTATTTGCCTTTCAATTATACTTATTGGTAATATTTTTAGAATTTCTCTAGTAATAGTCTCTTCAATACATTTTCCACTAGAATTCACATAAAAACGTTTATACGTCTTTCCTATTTGCAAAAAAAAAATCAATTGCATACTATACGATGTGAACAATCCGGAGAGAATCTGAGAACAGTTTAGTGTGTGGCTGCATAAATTGGCTCAGATTCCATTATGTCTCCTATTCCTTGTGGCAAGTTAGAATCCCCCGCCGAATCGACCGACCTCTTAAATTCGCATTTCGGCGAAAGGGTGTTTCTTCAAATGTAATATTATAGTGGGTGGGATATAACAAAATAAATTCACTAGAAGAAGGTAGAAAAGCTGAGTGAGTTGTGTGGAAGTATAATGGGTATTGGTGGTAAAACGTGCAAGTAATTGAGTTGAAGGCAGCTGAATAAGAAAAAAATTGTACTCTCTTGCTTCATATGCATTAGTGTGTGTGTTCGACTATTGTTCAAAGAAGCCACCGGAATCCGGAAAACTTCGATTCTATATCTATATGTATGTAACTCCCATTCAAGTTCGTAGAGATTCTGAACACAATGCTGTATTATGGTAGCTGAAATATATTTTTTTTAAATCCGCTCTTTTCAGACTCTATTCTTTTCATATTTCTACATGGATTTGTAGAATATGTATTACTTTTTTTCTCACGGAATACTTATTACTTTTATCTATGCATTATCTACCTACATAGGTATATGGTAAATATTAAATGGTAGATTTCATGACAATCTGACCCAATTTTCTTACAATATTATTGTCTATTCGATAAGCTTGAGACGATTGCAATGCAATTTCAATCTATCCAACCCCCATCCCCGTCTTCATTCAGTTAGATACCCGAAACTATCCCTTGATATCGTTCTATCACATTAAATTGATGACCATACTACAAAACCCAGCTTTGATTTCAAAGCGAAACAGTTAACGATACTAGACAGGTGAAATATATAGTCTTGATGTCAGTGGGATTTTACATTTAACATATTGTATAGGGCAACTCTCAACCACATTTAGATCCAATCGTAACAGTAAAGCTTTGATGTTGTTCCACATTTAATCTTCAATATTTATTTACAACAGGTATACATAGTTTTTGGGTGTTTTATCTATTTTCCAATCTTATAGGAACTATAAATTGATAGTAACGGGCGGTTACTAGATTGGCTCATGAAAAATCCCAGGTTTTAGTTGATATCTGAAAGCTTTGTCGTAAAATAGGATAGTGAAAACTTTTCTAATTATATGAAATATGACATAATTTGGGAGGTTTTCCCACTAGTCGTCTTTTTTTGTTAGTCTTTTATCGATCAATGATTTGATGTGGTAAGCAATCAACAGGAACATATCCTCAATAAATTTAATTAACCAACATAACCGAACGTTTAATACAAATAAATGATAACGACTGTACCATTAGTACCTATAGGTACATAAAAATATTATTAAATTGCCCTATTTTACGATTACCATAAAAAATAAATTAAGGACAATATTGATATCTGACCAAACACACGAAAATTTTTAATTAATACCTATAACAATAGATTCATATCAATTGAATTTATTATCACTAAAGTTATATTAAAATAGACAATAATACGGTCCTGTTAGATTTCATCAAAAGATGTAATAATTGTAGAAAAGGGAACAGTCATAAAAACCCTCTGACGAAGAATCAAGGATAAAGGTAGAAGGTGAAAGGATCCACATTCGAAGTCAATAATTGACATGCATATTTCAGTTGGCCAACAAATCAAAGTATTTCAAAACTTCGACATTTCCAAAAGTATCGAAGAATATTTGAAATGTATGGATGGATGTCCAAAAAGCATTCAGATCCCCCATCATAATAGTCTATTGATTGAAATCCGGAGTTCTGGGTATAGTTCGTATTGGAAATGTGACACATTCGTCATACACAATCCATAGATGTGTATAGACAAGACCAAATACAGTGGAACTCGGTTATAACAACATCACATATAACGGCCACTTGGTTATTGCGTCAAAACTAAGCCAGTTCCAACTCAATGCTATTAAATCTATTGCATTGAAAATCAGGTTTTAACGTCGGATATAACGTCCAAATCGCGATTTTTCAGTAAATAACTGCAATAATATTGCTTACCACATTGTTTTGAGTAGTTTTGACTATTGCATGTGCCATTGCATGCCTGACTCCATGCAGTAGTTTATCATTTGAGCTTAAAATTTGATTACGTGCAGTTTAAAGAAAATGACCTAAAAACGAAAGATTTTATCAGCAGTAGGAACAGTAAAATTTATTAAAACGTATGATAGTGGTTGAAAAATAGGTGAAATTTGTCATGAATTCAAACTGGTCAATTCAACAGTTTTAGGAAATGTGCTTACACTATTTCCCCAAGCCAGCGACCTCTCACATTATTTGGAAACCCGGCTATAACGACACTCGGATATAACGTCACTATTTTATAGGTCCCTTGAGTGCCGTTATAACCGACTTCCACTGTACTAACAAAAAACAAACAATCTTCATGAACAAATAAAACTGTGTTAACGTACATGCACATTGACAAGGCAATTTCATTGAATCGAATACATCCTTCTATTATACTAATAGGACACTTTCAACAACTCTAAAGGTAAGCAATAAAGGTGTTTGATCTATGGCTATTGCTTTGAGTTGTAGCTACCACTCCAAAAAGTAGAATGAAATAGAAACAATGATCAAAGTAAATGTGTTTGAACTGTAGGTGCGATGTACGTTTTTTTTTTGTAGAGTCTTCACTTTTTATAAATACGGTTGGTGTCGTTGAAAACGAATGAGAAGAGACGATAGAAATCACACGAAACATTGTTTCACCTCGTTTCTGTGTTTTAACGAATCGTCAACGTTACAAAGAGAGAGATTGATGATCTGAACAAGCTTTAAGATGGTGATGTAGTCGACGAACGAATGAGAAGAAGTAGTGGAACTTTTCAATTTCATTTGACATTTATTGTTGAGTTTCTATTGTTCTTCAATATTTAACAACGCAGTTTGTAAAGTTTTATTGATGTTACAGTACCTATTATATTGAATTGTAGTATTAAATTATTTACTTCTAGTAAGTGCATTATCCGTGTATGCCGTTTGTAGTATAACCCAGTTTACTTAATTGAATACCGTTTATTATTATCGATTAAGCTGCTGCATTTTTCTTAAGTCTTTCAATTTAGAAACGATAAGATCTTTATCATTTTGGTACATGTACGATATTTTAAATTTAAAATCCACTTAACTTCAAAACACCAATTATTCCATCAATGTCGATCGATAACTAATTTCGTTCAAGTTGGTAAAAATATTACAAAAAAAATTGGCAAGTCTAATATATGGAAACGACCGTATATAAGAAAACTAATAATCACAAAATTTATCTCAATAAAAACTAATTGCATCCAGCTATGTGTCATTTCTCTTCGTTTCTTCATTAAAAATATATATAGGACCGTGTTTCGAACATCAGATTGTTTATTTAGGTGGAATATCGATTTTTAATTTATACTTCAACCGTTAAACAATTTAATAAATATAGACAAATATTGCAGCAGCTGGGGAACATTTTAATAAAACTGTTTCAAGTTTGTTGTTGTCGTTGTCGTCGTCTTTATATTGTAACATAGTTGTTATGTTTATGGTAATATTTCACTTACTCCCTTGACAATAATATGCCCTGAACAAATATGTTTCAATTAAGAAAGATGATGGTTCTATATAGTAAAGCAAACAAAATTACGAATTTTTCCTCCCCCTTTGTCCTTTAACTTTATTGGAAGTTAACAATATGCAAACTACAACTCTGTTTATATTAATAACAAAAGTTATGAGGAATACTGATAAGATCTGTTATCATAAGCGAAGATGTAATTGAATTCCCGTTTTTGCCCAATATAGTTAAATAATAAAAGTGCAATAATTTTTTATCTCTGCAAGGCTTCTTCTGATAATGTGCTTAAAATAAAATCTAATTTTTTCTCTCCATTACTAACGAGTAAATTGCTATCCTATTTAATTAACTGCAGAATTTTTACGATGCATCCTAACTAATTTACCATCACTACTAATGCGAGATGAAATTTTTCCCTATTATCACTATACTTTATCACATATTTTTAATCATCTCTAGCTACAAATTAGCGTTCCAATAAAAGTTAATTGGTGGCTGTGGAGCAACGGGGAAAAACTAGAAAAAGACTACTTTAATTTAATAGTAACCTTAATATGAGTAAACGTTAACTGTACTCGTCATTTTTCTGCTAGTAGGTATTAGTAACGGTGGTGCTACCAGTCTGGTAGTTTGCCACAATTGTGTTGGAGATATTCCAGGATTTCGGGTGTTATTTCAGAGAGGATGTGTTAGATGAGGTAAATTGCTAGACGAGAGGAATGTATTAGAGAGAATTTGCATCTCATCCAGGTTCAGTATACGATGAGACATGTCATCAAATTATGAATGACGTTGAAATTTCAGTATCCCTAGTTAAAAGGTGCCCCCTGAAACTATAAGGGCCAAGTTCATAGTCGTGACTCCAACTAAACCCATACTGCACTCATACTTAGCTGAAACGCAGCTCGAACTCAACTAGAACTCAACTCTAACTCAACTCGAACTCAGTTGAAAAAGGAACCATCTTCCTTGCCTTAGGTAGCTTCTTTTGAACGTCAAAAACCTATAAAATATGTTAATTTTGAGTTCGAGTTGAGTTTGAGTTGAGTAGGAGTGGAGTATGTGTTTAGTTCGAGTGACAACTATGAATTTGGCCCTTTAGCTTGATAATACAGTCATTTTTTTTGTTTGGTACACGTCTCTGAGGGGCTCCTGTTAAAAGCAAAAGTTTCAGGGCCCAGAATACCTGGGCCCACCACTCCACATAGATATATCTATATAGATTGTGGTAAACTGCTTATTGATTGTAATGAAATTCGAAACCGGGGTGTTCTCTTATCTATCTCTTGGTGAATGGATTGATTTCCTAGGATATTCATGCTTAGACAACTTGTAAATAAAGGAACGACTAAAAATATTTTGTGATCTAAAAAGGTAACTAGATGATTTGAATTTCTAGTTTCTGTTTCATTTTTCAGATGAGCTCTCATTATTACAATAATATTTGTGTGATCTTTGCCCTAATGTTGTCGAAACTTTGGATTATCTAAGGATAAGTCTAAAAAAACAACCCTTTTCAAGGTTTTCTCTCTAAAATCTATCCAGATCTTATTTGATGAATCGTACCATCTAAGACTCCACGTAACTAATAGAAACAAACTTGAAATAAAGTCGAATGATGTTTTTCAGCATCGACTGATTTCCAGGAGTAAATTTGCCCCAAAAAAAAAACATTCCAGACAATGTCACCTCCGTCCGTATCCTCTAAGAATTTATTAGTTGAACATTCTCTTTTCTTTTCGTTCTGTTGTTTTCGTCCTAAATCGTACGAATTAATTAAGAGTCTAATAATTTATCCATATAATAATCTTGTTTTTTTCGTATAATATGATGTTTAAACTTTTAGTTAATATAATTGGAGGAGGAAAAGTCTAATTTCCTTTAAATACAGAGATGAATATTTCTCCTCTCAAAAGGTTGTGTTTTTTGTTTCCTTCTTGCTTATTTACAAATAAATGAAGATTTAATTATGTTTGTCGACAATTCGACTACACAGTGTTCTAGATGCCTGTAGGGTGCCAGTATTCGACTACTTTACAGTGGACATGATGCTGTTAGCGAAAATCAATCAACAGCGAGAGGTCAAAGTGTGAGTGTAAAGACGAGATTTCCGCAAGCTATGTGTAGCATGGTGGTGTAGGAAAAATTCGGAAAATTCCAGTAACTAAAATACGTCGAATTACAATCATAGTAAAGGGTTATAAATTAAAAAAAGGTTATTGTAATTTCAGTAATAGTCGAGTAATTCAGGTGAAGAGTTGAAAAAACATGCAATTTCATCGAGATTTTGTTGATTATTATCCTTATCAGACTACAACTGGAACAATTTATTAATTAATACTTTAATATTTATTACCATATCAATCATTGCACTGTCATTGGGCGTTTCAGGAATATTGAAATTTTATCAATATTTCAACAAAGAGCAGAATGTTTATTTTATGTACCTACATCAAATATAGGTATACCTACCAATATAAATCCAGCATACCTATCGAATGTTTTACAATTTACAATGGTAACAAGTATGTATAATGAAAAGACGTATTTTAATAGAAGATCTTTTAGGCTGCCTCCAGACACAGCGGATAGCGTATAGCGTAGAGAAATAATAAACAAACATGTTATTGTTTCTATACATTTTTCTAGGGTATAGTACAGATTGAAGTGAAACAAATGTATCAAAGAGCAGTCGTTAGAAAAGAAATAGAGAATTTGTAGTTATTTAACTTATTTACAAATTGGCCAGACTAGAACCGAACAAACTCTGATCCTTTCCTACAGACTGCTCGCTGATACATCTGTTTCACTTCACTCTGTATTATACCCGAGAAAAATGTACAGAAACGATAACATGTTTGTTTATTATTCTTATACGCTATACGCTATCCGCTGTGTCTGGAGGCATCCTTAAATACGAGAAACAGCTTATTGTATTGTAATGAAATGTTTTTTGTTCAATGTATCTGTATTATTAATAAAACATCCTTTTCTCTTCTTGATCATTAAATTTTGTTTTTCATCATTTCCATTCTAAATTAGAATTATTCGACTTTTTATATTTTTGTGCCACGTGTTTTTGAAAAAAAAGTTACATTATTTATTATTAAACGTATTTTTCCAATACTAAACGAAAATCCGATATAAATATTTAAATTTTCCAGTATACACCGATAAGGTGTTAGTTGAGTTTCGTCAAGGTATAATAACAGACAGATCGACAGGTTAGCGAGAAAGTTTTGATACTTTATATTGACAGCACTTACAGCTACCAGAAACGGTAGTAGTATTGGTAAGAATTTGTTTGTTTGTTTGTATTATTTCCGATATGTTATGTAAACGGAAATTAACCATATGGTGACAAATTGATAATTCTGGAATTATGATTTCCATATCTATTGTAGATTATACGTATCAATATAGGTTTTGTAAATAGTAAAGCACCCGAAATATATTGTCTTTCAAATGTTAATGTTTATATTATTTTATAATTGTTACAGAAACACGAAAAAGTCACAATGAGTTTCTTCAATTCGTTACAAGAGTACGTCAGTAATAGCGTAGCAGGACTCACTTTAAGTCCAAAACGGTAAGTAACCACCAATTTTCAACACCAATTCGTGTTATTTCTAATTTGGATCCATTCAAATATGCATGATCTTCCTGAAAGTAATAGCAACCAGAATTGAAGTATCCTCCGGAGATCAATTCTCTAGCAAAAATTCGTTTATGCCATAATGATTGAATTTCTCCATAAAAAAAGAATATAATCTGCGAATTGTAGGAAGAAGGAGAACTATTTTTAAATATTTAATAACATCAGAAGTAGATCTGACAATATTTGTTTAACGAATTTATCAAACGACTGAGATCAAAGCGACAAGTTAGTAGTGAAGAAAGTAGAGAGAACTTTAGCTTTTGAATATAATGAAAGTTAGAGCAAGAGAGGTCTGCTAATTTTAATATCAAAACATTCCTATTTACTCATGAAAGGATAATTGCAATTTTTTTCCTAAATATTGTATCTTCAAGAAACAGTTTGTTGTTTATTCGAAATAAGATCGAGTTTAATAAAATATAGTTACAGAAGGCAGTTTTTTCTCGTCACGTCCATGTTCCATTTGATGTTATGATGATAAAATGATCAGCTATGTAAATCTATAATAAATTGACCGTCTCCTGAATTTATTTGAATTTCAAGTACATCCCTCAGTATGGTGTATAAACTCTTATCTTTTCATCATCAGATATCTCGGCTGGCGTAATTTTTTTTTGTGTAAGTTTAAAAGATGATCCATTCTGTGAGTTGAACGCAATTTCGTCGCAAACTTTCTTCACTAATTGCGTTCGAGTTGTGTTTCAGTTAAGGAATCTTCTTGAATCTTTGTTTCAATGTTAATGCGAAATACGACTAATTAGATCTGTCCGTCTTCGTCGTTATTCTGCTCATTATACTGAGAACGAATTTTGTTATACCACCGACGGCGGTTCTGCTTTAATAAAACTGAAACATAGTAGAGAGAATATACACACCTGTTTCGAATAAAGTAGCTATTTCGTAAAAGGGAAAACTTTTGTTATGCTTTATAAGCAACCGAAATTTTGCACATCTATATATATTCAACAATTAAGATCAAAAATTCCGTCAATAAGAACGAACCACCAGCTGGAGGATGTTTTCAAAAGAAAATTGAATTAAAAGAAAAATTAAAACTTTATATTCAATTTGCCTTTGGGGGGGAAATATTAATGAAATACTGTAAAAGTTATAAATCAGTCTTTATTGAAGCGCAAAATGTTGCACAAGTACCAATTTTCAAATTGAACCTAATATGTTATATAATACGTCGTGTGTATTATCAGACAACACATATCCGAATTTCTGAAGATTTTTCAGGCTCCCGAAATTATATATATATATTTCAGCAACAACTGTAAATACAAATTATGAAATATATAGGGGTAATTTGAAATGATATTTCAAGCTTTCATAGTCTTCACAAGTTTCTACGTCTTAGACTTTTTTAATACAAGCTGAAATTTTACAGTTTTTTTTCCTGAAAATCGATAGACTTGTTTAACCAGAATCTGAAATGTTGCAATTCCTAACGGTGCCATCATGTCATTAATCACTGCACACTGAAAACATAGTGGGATTAAAGAAACATTCTTGATAAAATTATATGTCTCAGGTTTTTTTGATAAATGAATGAATAGACGAAAGATTGGTTTCCAGAATTAGATAAAGAATTTAGGACTTGATTTTAAATTGAGTGTGAACACTTCTGTTACGAGAATTTGATTACAAAAACTAGATTACAAATAGGCAGATGGAACCTGTGTCTGTTGCAGTAGAGTTTAGTTTTCAGGAATTTCTGAATGATATTAGATTTTGCCATCAAGTGTGAAACGATTTTATAACGAAGAGATTCCAGTCGGTGGCATCACAATTGTTGGCAAAGTTACTTGTCATATTCTATTCAGTTTTGGTACTTAAGTTCATAAGTTATGAAACTCTAAAATTCTTCTTGTGAGTTGTTGTGTAAAAGTTTCAATTCAAATTTCCACCCCATACAGGTGCAAAATAGACAGAAATAGAAGTTCCTAGAGTTGGTTCACAAGATCATCTCTATCAGTGTTAACCAAATCATCGATGCAACTTATCACTTATTGTAGCGCCTTCATACTTTTTCCAATAATAATGGTTGTGAGTATTGTGTAACCGATTCCTATTTTTGTGTCTCTCGAGGGAGTCGTCGTGTCAATATAATACTTTGGGTAGGTGTAGCATTAAAAAGGATAAGGCAAAAAAAATTAAATTTCCTCTCACGCTCTAACCAATTGAAAATTGTTTTCGCAGATTGTCCAATATTTTCATAAATCAGTAAATCTATAGAATTTCAACTTTCACTACGAAAAAATTGTACAGAAATAATTTCTATTGTTCATAATGAAATTATTCACCAGATTCGGTGAATTCTCCAGATATCTCTGACACGTACTCGTAGTATTCTACGTGATAAATTTTAATCATATCAGGGGATAGGTATTCAAATTCGAATAAATCGAAACATATTGTGGTAGGTAGTATTTGTGGCTTAACCATTTCATGCCAATAGCAATTTCACATTTAACACGACGAAATTCCAATATAAATTCAAACGATTATTGTTGTGCACAACAACATGTATACAGTCAAGCGCATTGTCTGATTTTCTATGTGTAACAGACGAGATCAGTTTGAATATATCGGATGTTTTGTTGTTACCACGTCCCGAATTCACCGGATTTTCATCGAAATTCTCCCTCCGTCTCTCCTCTTAATACTATTCTACTAAATCGATTGAAATATATTGGAAAATATTACTGTTATGCCTATGACATTTGATCTAGATTAAAATTGAGAATTTCTGGGATACTGCCTTTTAAACCTGAATAATTCACAATATAACTAACTACTGTATTGAAGAATAAATAGGATTTCTTAACTTCGAATAAGCTAAATTGGCAATATTCAAAAATCAAACGTTAACTGTTCGTGTTATTGGAAATAGGACCAGCTATGATTTCCAAGAACTATAGCTATAAACTTCGATATCACAGCCCTTATTCATAAAAGTCAAGGACTCATAATAACCTTAATATACATATTTTTTGCCTCAGAAATAACTATAATCGACAATATTCAATTTGATAACGATTGACCGTAAGCGTTCGAGAAAGTCCCATTATGCACTACTAGTATTCAGAAATTTGTGGACAATCAATCAACTTTATGATTCCGATAATTCGGTAGACTTAAACAACATTTTCGCTGTCAGACCAGTAGAATTGCTAAACATGAAACTTCCAAGGGTAATATCGCAGAAATTCCAACGGAATCCGAATAGTTTAGAAAGCTCGCAATATCGTCGTCGTCGTCGAAATTTCTTTTCTATATTACCTACATCCGACTATTTTCGTCCGGCGAATCTATTTGTTGAATCCTTATTATGGTAGGTTTCATTTTCTATAGTGTTTTGGGAAGTAGAAGACAGGACCGGGTCTAAGTACGTCGGCGTCCCCATGCAGGCACTTTCGTGGCATCCTTAAGCTTATTTTTTTGTAACGCCCTTCACACACACTGAAACTGTCTCATGTGTCTTTTGGCTCGATTTGTTGAGATATACATATATGAACTCGGTTATAGCAACAGTCAAGGGCTTCAGAAAATCGCGACGTTATAATCGGATGTCGTTAAATCTAGAGTTTTGAGTGACGTAACTGAATGGATTCTGCACTGTTCGGACAAAGTTAGTTATCTCGTAATAATCAAGTTATCATTCATTATATGAGCTGTTGTTATAATCGATGACTTCTACGTTAATCGAGTTTGGCCGCCTTGACTTCCAGCACCCCTATGCAACTGCTTAGTAGGCTTGGTGCTTCAAGCCGGTCCTAGTAGAAGAGAACCAACTCCAAATTTTTTAGTGTGATATAGTATTTCTGGATCATTAACGATTTATTGTAAGAAATTGACGTGGAAGCTTCTCTAGAATTTCCCTGGAACAAATTCCAAACAAGTTAGTCTCAAATTAATTTCATGTATAGTATAATTAATAACTTCTAATGGTTTCTATAAGGTTTCAAGTTCTTGATTACAATGCACAATTTCCATTTAAGTTCATCTAATAGATTTGAGTTGGTAACAGTAGTTTCAATTGATTACTTTAAAAAAATTTCATAATCTAAACTGAAAAAAGGAAATTATTTAAAGGGAAATTCAACAAAGTTTCTGGTTGTCAGGGGTGAAGATTTATACAGTAAAGTTCATTAGTAATACAGTAGGAGTGGACGAAATTTAAATTTCAAACCAACAAAATGAACTCTTTTCATCCTTTACGAAAAGCTTGCCGAACTTATGAGAATTTCATTTCTATTAATGGAATCCATTGCAATGATTCAATGAATAGATGATAATAATAATAACTCCAAATTGGGATTTGTTTAGACGAAAAATATAGACGATACTATATAAATCTAGCTCCTATCATAATAGATTATTAAGTTGAACTTGAATTATAGGGGGTTATTAGACGAATTTACCCAAAATCTAATTAAATTAAAATTCATAAGGTACAAGGATTTACATGTGGTGAATTAACCGTTTCTAGAAACACTAAATCCACAATTGATTGTACCAATAGTTAATAGTTCGTAGTGTCAAAACGTTTAAAGTAGATGTGAAGAGCTGTATGTCATTAGGTTTAATGATTTACTAGCTAGCTAAATTTAGGAATACGTCGGTTGTTTTACGTTTTGATTGAATCCCACAATATTAAACGAAAAGACGTCGAATAACGGATACGATGAACTTGCTGATAAGGAAAGAAGGCAATCAGTATAGAATTATTATTGCAAATCGAAGATTTACATTAAAATGGAATATAGAGAATACCACGTTTTCGTATAATTTCTTTTTTTTTCACTCTCTCTCTTCTGGAATATTTTTTGCACTAGAATTGATTTTGTTGTCGTTGTTGTTGTTGTGGTAGTAGTGTTTTTCGAACTTTTCCACGCCAATACGAAGATTGTATTTATAACAGGAGATTGGAGTGGAAATCGACAGGCTTCGATGCCACTTTTCCTGTTCAATTTTTCTCATTATTTTCCGTTGCTTCCCACTAGGTATATAGCACATTGAAAGACGGAATTTTTTCTGGATTGTTTTTCTATTGAATACAAATATTGAGATTATTATAATTTCGTTTTATGTATTGACAATTGAATCTGTTACTAAATCCAGGTACAATAAATATGTAGGTACATTGGTAGTAATACCTGCAATGTTGACACAAATTAATACGATCTATGATTAATTGTATCAACTGTACATAAGTTCTATAACTCAACACATTCACAAATTCTCTATATTTGAAACGAACAATGTAATCTAAGTTTGGGTTTCCGTCATTTCACTGATCCGAGACGCAACTATTCAATTCGGGATTATCTGTCCTCTTATAAAGGGGTGACAACTAGCTTTGTTCCACTGTTGTGCTTTGATCTCTTCAGTTATTATCTCTGCTTGTACAGTTTTCCATGTGGTGTGGCCTTTCACAAAACATTTCTCTCAATTACTTGTAAATAATGTCTTGATATTTTTTTTCACTTTTCAGCGATGATCTGTTATTATTTATTGGAACATTTGAGATGAATTTTATTTTATTTAAGGAGAAGAAATGGAATTCTTTAGCTGTTAGAACTCACTAAATGAAATATAACAACTCCAGTCATAGAGAAATTCAATAAAGGCAGCAATACAAAATAATTTCAAACGGCAAGATTCTGGACGCTGAAAGATACAGCTTTGATAACATTAGTAATTCACAATACATACATTGAAATACGACATTCATTACACTGTTAATTGTAATTTATTAGTTTGGTACTTGGGAATTATTCTCGATCTTTTATGAATGAAAGTAATTCCGAATGGAAAACGAAATACAATTGAAAATTTTGTTGAGAGAAGACTTAATTCTTGCAGAAATTCAATTAAATTATAGTCTAATAGAATTTTGAAGTCGACTGCGTTTTTCAATGGGAAAACTTTGAAGGCATCGTCGAAATTATATATATTTTACTATCCTAACCATCTTCATCTTTGTTATCACTCGCTTCTCTTCAAATCAGTTTTCAACAGGATATAAATCTTATATGGTAAATTGTATTAAATTCAAGATCTTTTTTGCCAGTCACAACAACTTAGAGTGTTAGAACAATGTTCTTAATTAAACTAACGTGAGAGATAACACTAGTACGATAAGAAAACAAAACAGTTTCTAGTAGTATTCTAGATTTATACTACAGAGACTTTTATTGTAGCAGGATCTAATGGAAAACTCGGTAGGAAATAGAAAGCACATGGATACAAACAGTATGCTTTTATCCCAGTGAAATCTCAATAACAAGACTGGGGCTTCTGAACTAGTTGTTGTTAACACAATTGTTGATTGAGATCTTGCTGGAATATCTATCATAAGTCCTCTCAGTGTTTTAAACCGTGATATTATACTATACACTTATCGACTAAAATGGGGGATTATACGGGTCACAATTAGGATCGCGAAACAAGATCTTATCACAGATTATACCAGCATTTAAGTGTTGCTTCTCTTAATTGTAGATCAATATGCTTAAACCTAGCAACATTATAATTGGAACTACAATATTCTTGCGGTAATATATTACTGATCATATTCAAAGGAATCAATCTAATCGAATATTCATACGAGAAATGGCTTGGTAAAAAGTGTTCAATTATTTAAAGATTCTCTTGAGGACAAATTATGAATGGAAATAAATACGAAAATTTTCAATTGTGTAGAATTATAATTTATTAAACGTAAATTTTGTGTGTTATTGTATTCAGAAGGACAATTTATTTTAAAACATTTCGTGAAAGTTCTAAAAAGGTTAATAATCCTTGTACCATTCATACAAATTGTAACAAAAGTGAATTATTTGTTTAAGGAAGTCCATTCTTGTTACGAAAATTTATCACATTGCGAAACACAATGTTTTGTGTTGTAGTTTTGACATTATACACGTTGTACAGCTGTTTCTTATTTCGAATAATTCCCACAAGGACTTGCATGTGAGTTCAAGTTTTGGCTTTATTCAGAAAACTTGGTATTATAAAATTCTATAGGTACCCTTTCAGTATGTTTTGCAGTAAATATTTGGATAATAGAAAGCGGTAGTCGATGAAGTAGTAAGATAACTGAAGTCGACAGTATCTTCTTAAGGGTGGCCCGTTTAAATTAGTTTGGAACTGTATAGAACTTACAACAACTATTAACTAAGTTACTCCAATACGTAAAAAACTCATCTTCTGAATATATCACGATGAAGGTATTTAGTTATTTAATCAGTCTTCATAGTTCAAATGTCGACTTTGTTTAATATGTACCTAACATTAAACAATACGTGAAGACCATTATGGAGAAGAAGCCAAAATTAAAATATAAATATTTAATTTCTTTATATGAGGAAAATAAGGCAAATTTGTTTGAATTATTGTATTTCCTATGAAGCAATATTAGAATTATTATTAAATACAGTGGTCCCTCTATAAAATGTACCTCCAAAGGGCCGTAAAAAATGTAGGCACTATCTGTAGTGAAGACGAAATAACTTTTGTTAAATGGATTTTCTTTCGATTTCTTAAAAGGGAGGTTCACCTTTGTGAAACAGGGGTCAATACTGTGTAAATAATAGTTTACGTCAAGAGGGTTTGAAAAGGTTCGTTAACTAAAGATACGTGATATAGAGAGACCACTGTAGTTGATATTGTTGTATTCATAAATAAAAGGACCGCTGGATCCTTGAAGGCCCCAAAGATTCAAAATAAACTCACATGCAGGATCATCTCAATGGATATTATGAAATTCTTTGTCGAATTCTTTCGGAAGAAAAACAAACTGCTATTTTGAAATTTATTGCTTAGATTTGGGGATGATTAAAATTTAACAAACAATATTGAAATTTCTGATAATTCCTCAAATGTTTGCAGCTTTCTTACTCTTTTTCGTTATATTTTTGAATATTATACATACAATCGATTTGATTGATAAGGATTACTAAAAATGGGCAACATAAAGAACACGAAAATTTCACAAACTTGCACGCAAGGACACATACTATTGTACTTTTCCTGAAAACGGATCTACAACTTTCCTAAACAGGAATTGTAGTAAAACGCTTCAAAATTGGTCTCCGGCTAGGACAAGATAATCTTCTTGGCCACCTGAACTACCCTGAACTGTCCTACACTACCCCGTCCTGAACTGTGTCTCAACATGTGCCAGGCCTTAGGGACACAAAACAGTCTTTTCTAAAATTCGTAGTAATATTATCTCTAAACCTCTGTTTACATTAATCTATGTTTATATGAATAATTATTGTACCGACGCCTATAATAACACAACATCAGACAAAACTAATTAAACAGACTTAGATTAATTTTGTTCTGGTTTTTGTTTTCCAGATTTTCGTTAAGTCGAACAGATACAACTGAAACACCACCGGGTGCACAAACAACAACAATAGGATCACGAAGTAATTCAGGTGATAGTAATACGCCTGGTTTTCCGAAAGTTGTACCAGCACCAGGTGCTAGTGCTTTAGTACAAAGACGACGTAGTACATTAGAATGTCTTGTACCAGCACCACCTGTACGTCGGCCGGGTTCATTCCGGCAACGTTCACCGAAATCAACACCCGAACGCCGACCATCGTTCTGTAGTAGACGTCTGAGTTGGCCAGATATTGATCATCAGGTTCGTTCAGGGTAAGAATGAATCAAATAATGTCTATAAATTGGGTTCAAATAAAGTAAAATAGTGGAAGAATCTATGCTAACATTTTTTATTATAATTAAAAGCACAGCAATCACTGAAGCGACACACACAACTCTTTAAAAATGCATGAAGCAGTTCTCTCGATAAAATCTTAAACACGGGACTAGAGATAACAAAAAATAATGAAAGTCGAATTTGTTTAAAAATTCAAAGACTAGTAATAGGAACACGCAGACAATTTTGGCTAACGTGCGGAAATCGAAAGCTTTCGGGAAAATGTTCTAAAAAAAGATTGTGTTTGTATACCTCGGTCTTCTGGGGTTTTAATAAAAAAACTTCATATAACAATATGTATAACGAAATTTCCAAGATTGACGGTAAACTATTAAAGACTAGAACATGAAAAAAAAACAATCGTAAGGTGAAATAAGAAGGCAGAATGGTATGTAATTGTTATTATTGATCCATTGATTGACAAAATAATGTTGTTTTGACGTGTAAAAAAATGTTTTGTGTACATTGTCGGAAATTCGATATGTATAACGCCATAATTGTAACACTGTTTAGGAGATTTCTAACTGTAAAAAATTCACTCAATTATGGGTTTAATAGAATTTTAAAATGTCACCCTTTATTATTGTAATTCGCCGGTAATGACTCATTACTAAAAGGATCGTAAATTGAAACCTGGTATGATGTATTTGCAGTAATAAGCCCTTCTTTTGATGTAATTTACGAGACATTTAAAAGTGTTGTACGTCGTTAAAATGTTGATTTCCATAATATTCCAACTATAATTAAACGAAAAACAGATAAATGTTCCCAAACGTATTTATTTCATTTTTTAGAAAACAATAATTCGAGAAAAATAATGCAACCGGCAATGGCAAAAAAACATTAAAGATCCTTGATATTTATAATAATTACGGGGTAGAGATATTTTTGTCACGTTTTCTCTTTCCACAGAGTACAAGAAATTGATGGATCGTACTTTGAAAGTTTCACGGCGTTAGCATGGAAACAAGAAAATCAGCGACAGGGCGTATTGAAGACGGCTGAAGCCACAGCAATGGATCCACCACCACAGGAACAAGAATTAGGCATTGTACCGATCGACTATACAGCTCCACAAAGTGAAAAGGAGAAACTTTACGTAGAAATGTTATATACAATTGCAAATACGGTGAGTGAACTGTACGTTGTCGTAGGATATTTCTGTAAAATTTTTGTAAGATTTCGCTTCCAATTTGTAAGAACCAGATTTTTCAGTGAAACGTCAAATTTTCCAGCACCTTGTTCGGATTGTGACTGAGATTGAACAAAAACCTTTTCCAGTATCAGATCAATTTAAAAAGAAACGTGTCTAATAAAAAGGGCACAGTTTTCTGTTAAATCATTTAATATGATCCCTAAACACATAAACACGTAATTGCATTGATTAGATTAGTTTTCCAATTATCAACTTGATAATTGACATCTGAGAACGTTAATTCTAGATTTATATTCTACTTTATTGACCTAATTAAGGTAATCCAGTCACAGTTTTCCAAAACTTGCTATAGTAGATGAGTAAACTTTGATCATCTGTTGTAAGAATATCAATCATTTTTGATTAATTAGTGGTGAAATTTCTGATAAAATAATCAAAGAATAGACGACAGTAAATTATTTAAAACACAAATTTTCAAAATATGTTTATAAAAAAATAAAAATAAAGTCAGCATTTGCTCTTTGGTTTTGTGCGATTTTTGCCCCAGTGTTATTTTCATACATCAAAATGTGTACAGTAAACAAATACAAATTTGTTGAGTTTCCCGAACCTTGGAAAAACTCAATAAAGCTCAACAAATGGTGAAAATTTCCATTCGAAAACAAGAACAACATTTTAAAAGATATGGATATGTAAGGAATATTGGAAATTGAGTTTTCGTGACGAAAACCCACCGACAAACAACAAAACATATTTCATTCGTATATTATAAGATGTTGGTGATCATTACTATACACGTGCGTAATATATGTTTACTGTTGGCCCTTTAGGATCCTGCGTTAATCCTCTCTCTTATCTACATTGTAATAATAATAATAATACCGTTCCTTTACAGTCCTCTGAATATGACACCATAATTTAGTTCATCCAATTAAGTGAACTTTTTGCGAATTAGATTATCTTATAAAAAATAAACATCCAAGATCTACGAACAGTCTATCGAAAAGAAACCGAAGATAAAACACAAACAACAAAATGCAATTTATTAATAATTTTGATGGGCTCAAATTTAAAATATTCTTATCACAATTAATCAGATTATATCTATGTTCTGTTGGTATTTTATATTCAAAAATTGTCTTTTTTTTTTAAATTACAAGAATATACACTTAACATTGTGTTTGGCTTAAAAATTTCTCACCGTTTTCTTTTAATAGCGTCTTGTTAAAAATTGTACCAAAAATCCTTAAAATATGCAAGACTTTTAAATTCTTTTTTGCTTCTTATCGGACCGCCACGGCCGGTTGATTTCCGTTGAGTGTTAAACAGGATTACTTAGGAAACAGTTAATTTTCCAAATTAGATCTTTTACGGTAATACATTGTTGGAATAATTGTAGAAACGACAACACTCATTAATGGTATTACATTTACCAAAACAATGCTTTTAAGGCCGCCTTCCATTCTTTAATTTTCTGAAAGACAACAAAAACAAAGAACATCCGTATCCAAAGAAATTTAATACCACGTAGAAATGTACAAAAAGTACACCATTTTAGTAGAAGATGATGAATTCCGTCTGAAAACTTACAAAACGAGTTTTGATAAAAATTAATTAAACAGAATTTTATACGTCCATTGTGTATTTCTGTTCTGCAAAATAAAGTAAAATGTGATCCTCGACAACAAAATTTTCATCTTCAGTCCTTTGTAAATATACTTTAACGTTTTTTTTTCCCAATCGCTATATGAAAATAATTTTGTGTTGTACGCTAAACCGGATTAAGGTGTTATCTTGCCCGGCGCATCCACCAATTTTACTCAATCCTAAGTATTCCGTCTTTTCATTGGGTTTTGCATAATTCTCAACACAGAAAATTGTTTATGAAAACAAACAGATCGTTTCTGTAAATAAATAATTCAACAAGAATAAAGGCAAACCGTCAAGTTTTATTCTCTAAAATCACCATCTTCATGTTGACATTTTCAAAGGTATAATGAAAGAAACAGGTCAATCCTTCTCGTTCTCTCTATCTCTCTATATAGGTTTCCTTCTGAGCTGTATCTCGTATTATATACGAAACTTGACGGTTGTTAAGTTTTATCACTTCAATCAAACTGAAATTGTGGGACATGTGTATATAGATCGTGGCAAAAAAAAGAAACCAACTAATAAAACTTGAGCTGACATGTCAAAAAAAATTTAATATGGTAGACAGTCAAGTTAAATGCGAAAAAAAAGCAATCTAAGAGAACCAAACAATAGTGATAGATAGAGGAAATATCAATTATTTAATCAATTCTGTTGTCATTTCTATGAGATTTGAAGCCGGTTGGAAATTTTCAAATCATGAAAAATGAACAAACCTGGAAAGTACAATAAATCTGAAAGTCAGTTGTTGATCTGTGACTTGTATATCTTGCATGCCCCAGAGTGTGATGACTATTCCCTAAGATACGGCCCTTTGTGTTTTTCATCGACTCTCTGTTTCTGTAAAACTTTATTTCATCGCTGACAATGAACAAACTTCGCAGAAATTTCCCCCTGTACGTATACAACGATATTAAAGAAATGAAATTTCGTTTTCTAACACCGCAAAGAATTATTACCTGTTAAAACCAAGTTACAACACAATTTCTCAACCGATTACAAAATACTAAAATCAAAACTGTATACAACAAATTGTAACAAATTTGCAACTAAAATTTATTGAATTGAACGTGTTCGAATAGGCTAATAAAATGACTTCAAGTTAATTATGTCATAAAAGGACGACAAAGTGTGTTTAAAATATGTATAAGTGGAGGAAGACATAAAGGTGAGAGGCTCGTAATAATGTAGTAGCTGTTATATTCTAGCCAAAAAGCTAATAAAAAAAGTCATAAAAGATCTCCTTTATTAATTTTGTAAAGTTTTTTCCTCTTCCTTCTTCAAACAATTCAAACTTTTCCAAATCGACTGTGTGCAGTTATTATGACGGTAATATCTTTCTTTTATGTGTGTTTTCTATTTTTTTTTTCAGGTCGGTGCACCCGCTCCAGGAGGTCAATACGCACATTATAAAGAAGACCTTTACCTATACGGCCAAAGAGCATTTGGTATGCCACCGGATCGACACTATAGAATGCTCCATTTAGCTGGTGAAGAGAAACCACCAATTGTTGTTTTAAGTGTTGTTGTAATTGAAGCTGAAGGATTAGAAGCAAAGGACGCCAACGGTGAGATTCCAGGAATGTGTTGCTGACTTATTCTATAGCATTTGTTTTATGTCATTCTTCTCTCCGCCTTATTATATTCTTTGAAAAATTCGATTAAAAAGATAATTGCAGACAATTCTATTAAAAGACCCAATTCTGTTTATCTCTTAAAATTCAATTATATTAAATTCGAGATTTATTCAAAGTACACTCTTGTCTCATTCAATCTCATAAAATAGCTATCAGTAAAGCTTATTTTCAATTAGGTTTTTGAAAGGAAATGAGCTGCCTGTCGGACTATTATGAAACAATGAATCTTGAATACATTATCCCCCTGATTTTTTTTTTTAATCAGTCCAGGTATTGAAAATTGACAGTTAACCAAATGGACAGATTTCATTATTGCCACTAATCGATAACCTATCGTCGAAATTTCATTTCAACCAAAAAAATAATAATATCTTTTCGTATTTTTTCTTTCCACGTGTTCTTTAAATGAAAAGAAGTTACGAATTTCAATAACTTTTTATCGGTTTCTTTCAGTGACAGGATAAGTCTCTGAACCAAAAAAAAAACATGTATTGTACGAATATCTCCACTTCATTACAGCAAAATTAAATTTCAAGTCTTTCTCTCGAATGTTATTACAGGAAACGAAAACGCACACAATTCGAGGCAATACACGTTTGTAAACTTTTTTTAAAATCTAATAACAAATAAACAAGTTGCAAAACGATGACAATTTTATAGCAAACTTTTTCGTTATTGTTCTTTAGAAATTATACGAATATGTTGTCAGTTCCATTTCTGTTTCAACAGCAAGTTAATAAATAAAAATAATATTATTAAATTAAAACTAGAAGCAGCATGCTTTTTTAGACAGAGGCGCAGCATTTTCCTCTAAATTTCGGAGATCTGCAATTCAGAATATCCAGAAATCGAACATGATGTTTGTTATTTACATAATTTTTTTTCTATAAATGTTAAAAATTCAAATTGTTCGTAAAAGAAAAAAAAACTAAATACCAACACGCCTTGTTTTACGAATACTGTTTTTGACAAGTTCCTCTTTATTTGAAATTTCCCGTTTGTATTCTTTAATAATATTATTTCCACGGTCTCTCTCTTTATTAACTGCCTTTTTGTTCAATTTTATTGTATTATTTTAGCACAGATTTACATTATCTTATTACTGCAGTGAAAATTTTGGGAGAGATATTCTCATTTCCATGCTGTATTTATTTATTTTGCCTTTGTTATCAGGTAATTCCTTTTGTAAAATATTCATTTATTATCAAATTATATTATTTATTATGAATAATCGGCTTTTTCTTGTAGCAGCACTAACGGCTTATTTGATAACGTCCTTAGTAACACTATAGATTTTCACATTTTCTAATAGTAATTAGAAAAATTTCCAAGCACAATCCATTATTTCACTCGTTTATTGTACATAGAATATCCTATAATATGCCGAAATTTTGCTAATAGGGGTATTCACATATGCGCTTGTATTTCTACGAGACCTCGTATCTACACGATTTCAGTAGGTGGGGGAAACAGCCAAGGTCTCGTATATGAGAGTAGCGTTGAGGCATATGTTGGCAACTTCGTATATTTAGCAGCTTATCATTTAGTACCTTTACAAGTCATAGATATAAGTGTCTGGTATTTATACGAACGCGTACAAATACAAGGCAATAGCAGGGATATGTGAATACCTCCATTATGTTCCAATGTAAAACTACAGATGCACCGTTTTTGTTTATTTTGCACCATCTGTACATATTTCGGATATTTCTATTGAACTAAATTACCCTTAAGACTCATTATCATTGGTATTATCTTACAGGTTTTAGTGATCCATATTGTATGCTCGGCATCCAACCAATGGCAGCCCCCTCATCACCACAACCTCAACCTCTGACACCGAATCGTACCCTCTCCGATGCTTGCACCCCAGATAGTAGTCAAAGTGGTAATCATGAGAAACTTCGAAAACATCACAGTTTCAAGTTGAGTTTCAAACGGAAAGATGGTCGAGTTAGAGAACAAAGGGACAGTTTAGGTGGTGGTGCACTACCAGCAAAATTCATTAGAGCTACATCAGTTAAACCGCACACGTTGAATCCGAAATGGAATGAAAAGTTCAGATTGTAAGTAATATATATTTATATTTTATGTCATTATTTTTGCTTGTTTAATTAAAGTGGCTTCATTTCGAATGGTATTCCACACTCAGGTCAAATCCGTACAAGTATTGAAATCAATTCTAATTCAGCCACAAATCCCATTGTTTATAGTGGCACGTTTGTGACATTTCGCCTAATAACAGCTTAGTAAATTTTAATTGTAATCTAATGGAGTGTTGCAATTAAACCTTGCTTGTTGTTTCGGGTAAATTAAATCTGATTCCACTATAAATACTGTTGTAGACACACAGTGAACTCAGAAATTCTATTTTACATTTAATTTCCAGTCTATTGACTTTCGAAATAGGTGTTTTCGTATCTTGATTTACACATTAGGTACCTACTATCTGAAAGTATTATATAAACATAATTTTTTCCTCAAACGATCATTTTCCACGATAGATTTTTCCATTAAGTCAACTGATAAGAAAATTACACGGGAAACTACCGGGGAATATATTAAGACCTGCCAAGATAATTAATCAATACAAACGAGACTTGTACTGTAAAAAGACTAAAGTTTTATATTGAATCGACAAGAAAATGGAATATTTAAGCTCATATGTGTGTAGATAAAACAAATTTGATTGCTATTTTAAAAAAAGAACAATAAAAGAAAACGGACAGAAAAGAAACTCAATTTCATCATCATCATGGGGGAAATATCATTCGGATAAAGTTTCCAAGAAGCTTTCAAATGTTACCGTAAAACATTTGATACGCTCGAATAATTTCTATCAGGATAATATTATTGAAAAATTTATTAATGAAAACATCTTCGTTATTGCGTTGAAAAAAAAATAGCACACGTGTGATCAGCACATTTCATTTACCAATAATCAGCAGCTTTGAATTCGATGAAATGTCGAAGGATTAAGAAGATTAAAGGTCTCTACAGTTATTTAGAGATGATTGTCACGTGAAGCTTTCGATTTCTTCTTTTAGACTTTCTATGTGACTATTGTCAATTTTTTTCTGATCCATTAACAAGACACACGAAACTTTTGAGGAAGTCAATGTTTATTTCTGGATTGTAACAATGATACCATAGTACAGTTGTCCTTTTATTTAATGATCCATGGATTCGAGACTTTTGTGATCTCCTGAACCTGATCATCAAATGAATCGAGACACAAAAAAATTCTGTTAACTGGTAGCATTTTTTCCATAAATTCTTAAATATAAATAAAAATAAAATGGAAGGAAACTTCTCTAACAGCCGTCCTGTTTAAGTATTCTTCAAACATCTCCTTCCAACTCTTATTATTGACTCGTTCACTCGTTTCTTGATCCAACAACTGCGGATAAAATAATCCATCAACGCGTAGTGCTTAGGGACTCTGGCGTTCATCTTTCGCTAGAAATAAATCTAAAAATTTTCCACCGCGACCACACTGAATATAACCACTAAAAATGATACTTTTATCGAACAAAAAAAAAGCTTTTTCAAGTCCTATCAAATAAATGACCCTCGCAGCACTTTGAGCTTTTATAAACTATGGAGGAGGAATCTCATTTCAACTTTGAAGCCCTTAAAGTTTTCACCACCATTTTAGAACATAGGACTGTAGACATGATTAATACACAATTCGGCGATGTCTTCGTTTAATTTTTTGTGTAAATAGAAAGTTCTCATTGTCAGTGAG
>JAZBHA010000001.1:69709-94643 GCA_037464855.1 Iselma pallidipennis
AACATGGTATATTTGTTGTTTTTTTTTTGGGCTTACTGTATACAATGCATTTAAAATGCTGTAATTATATTATAGTTCAATTGTACAGGAGAAAGGAAAAAATCATTCATTCATTCTAATTGATTTTTATATAAAAAGCTGCCATTAAGACTTGACTTTTTAGTTTTTAAATGTTTATTATTATTATTATTGTGTTTTAATTATAGAACTACACGATCAAATGTCCCCATTTATTGGTGTTTAAACAGTACTCGTGTATTTATTTTAGAAAAGAATTGAATTAAAGAAAATTTTTATACTGATTCGGAGGAGTTTTTATTTGTTGTGAAATCCAGGTCCGGTCGCACAATAACAAAAATAACCAGTGCCGGCTTACAGCACTAAACCCATTAAACCAAACAGTTGTAAAGGGGTCGCCAAAATTAAGTACTATAGTAGTTTTAAGGCAATTAAGGAGTCCCAAAGCACGATGCAAAATCTTGCAGTAGCGCCTGAATTTTGAAGAAATGCAACCATGAATTCATCTCTTGGAGTAGAACTTTGCAAAGAGCGAGTATATTGTGTTGCCTATAATGCAAGTTACCATTCAAAATTTCCAAAAAAAACTGGCGGGAATTTTGAAACGTGACAGAGTATCCTACCTGCAACTTCATTTACCCTAATAATTGAGGCAATTTTTTTTTACATCAGTCCATATTAAAGACCACAATCCTTGCCCAACAATTAGGCGACACAACCATGTACGCGCATTGGGACCTGGCCTGACCTGGAGCCGGCTATTAACAAAATCAATCAAATAAATATCGCTTAAATAAATCAATTAATTAATGAAAAAGCAATTCTATGTATTAGAGTATTAGATTAAAGCATAAATTCAACATAGTAAATAATTAAAAACATAGTACAAAATTAAAAAAGAAAAAACTGAACGATTAAATACAGAATTATTACAACAGATAGAATACAAAACCATCAAAGGGCTAAATTGCATTTAAAGTCTATATTATCCCGGATAGGACTTTCGACTTCTTTCAAAGAAGAGTAAATTTTTATAGTCGGTGTTGAGACATATCGACTTCTGGATAATCGTGTACTTCTTCGTACAGGTGTCATTAGAAATTTCTTTTGCCCATCATCATTATTTTTTCTAGAAAATATCAAAAAAAACAGTTACATTATTGATAACTTAAGACAATTTGATAGTTACTTTTTTGATGCCCGTTCCCGAACAGCAAATTGTATAATACTCGATTTAAACACATTTCTAGCATCTTGAATAATACGTGCACGTTCTTTATTTCGATTGATTTGATCATCGTTCTTTGGACTGATATTTAAAAGACTAAATTTCTGTAATAAATTATCGAGTGATTCATCCACAGATCGGATCTACAATAATAAGAATAAACTCAAATTAATAAACGATACAGATGCAAAACAATAAAACGAAATTACTTCAGCTCCTTGTATGATAGCTGTCTGATAACATTCAACAGCTGATGTTATATTGCCTCTAGCTTGTTCGATAGCAGCCCTAGTCTCCCAGTATTGTGGCTCTTCCTGTAAGTTTTTGTACTTGCCTTGAATTAAACGCAACCAAACTTCACACTGTTCTCTAGGGTAGCCCTGTGGAAATACGTTTAATTATATAGGGTGCTTATCATTAAGAGACGGTCAACCAGTCCAAGTTTCAGGACCACCTGGACCTTGGTCCCGTCACTTAGTTCGACAAAATTAACGAACAAAAGAATATACCTCTAGTAGAAGATTTTGTAAATCGATCAAAGCATCTTTGGCTACATTTTCCAAGTTTTGATTGTCTTCATTCTTTGTCGGCACATCAATTCTTAACTCTTCATAACTATCATTATCAACAATCTCATGATTTTCTTTATTCTCATCATCAACGAAATTATTCTGTTTAGATTCATTACAATTAATACCAAAACATTTCAAATGTTGGAAATCATTCAGGCTTTTGCCACGTTTCTCCAACCATTCAATTAGACGTTTTTGTAAATTTTGTGATGTTGGTGTTGATGTAACTACCGAAAAAGATCGTCTATCATCATAACTTTTTATATTGCTATTATTATTCAAATTAATGATAGTTGATGGTGTTTTTGTAATGATACTGCGTCTTTGATAAGCTGATGGTGTTTTAAATGTTAAACTATTCTCTTCAATAACTGTGGGAAATGCATGGATAGTTTTTTCAGTGTTTCGTATCTCTTCTAATGATTGTGTTTTATTCATTCGATGATAACATAATTCTGGATTTATAGTTGTTTTGCCATTCTTTCTATCAAAATGTTGACTTGATAATGAACGTCTTATCGGCTTTTTTGTTTCTAATTGTAAGTTTTCAACTGGGTTTTTCTGGATGGTCTTCTTCTGATCAGGATTAGTCGTTTTTGTTGTTGTTTTTGATGCTTGTTTTATGTTCTGTTTAATAAAATCAATCTTTTTTGGTTTTGTATCTGGTGGTTTTATTGATGATGATGATGATGATGTAGACTGTCCAGGATTAGTGGGATGTTTTATGGATCTCTGATTGATTATTACTTTCTCGATTTTTTGTGGTTTATTATTTGATTTTTGTGCTGCTTGACGACCATTAATTTGTTGTTCATTATTATCAATCGGTTTCTGTCGATTAATATTAGAAATTGATGGTTTACCATTATCTATTGTTTGACTGTTTGATTGATTTACAAATAATTTCTTATCAACCCAATGATTATTAATATGTGATTTCAATTTATAATCCAACAGATTCTTATCTTTGGCTTCATTAACATTCAATTTATTTAGATTTTTTATACCCAATTGATTTGCTAATAAAGGATCTGATTTTAATAAACGTATCTTGCTGGTCAATGTTTCACGGACCGGTGGTGGTTTTCTATATTTTATCGATGGTTTTCTTACCAGGAAATTTTCTTTATTTTCTTCCATTATTATTCGAATATCCACTACTTAAGAATACACCGTAAAAATGATTAGAAATCGTGAAAAAATATGGGTTTTTTTTCCAAGTTTTACCACAATAACGACCACTTTTTATGGATGGAATTTCAAACGACCATCAACCGTCAAATTTAAACAAAACCTAACAGGGTTGCCAGATTGGTGCCGCCTGGCTAGCTAAAAGTCGCCCCAAGTAACACTTTGTTATCTTAGGTGCCGTCGGTTATTGCATTCTATAGACTCCGTTCGCCCTCGTGTGCTCCAAACCGTTCGACTATTGCTTCTGAGATGAAAGGAGTTTACTCCATTACTTTCGACAACCACAAAAAAGTGCGAACAGAGCTAACTCCTAATGTACTAACAATAAGTCGCGAAGTGATGCACGCTTGGGGTACCCCGGGTGGGGGTGCTCATTGATATGCTCTCATATGTGGATTTTTCGTTGAGCAACATCATAAGCACCAACACGTTCGCTAGTTTCCATTTGGCACTAGTCACTCCTAAGTCACATGACCTCGTCCATCTAAAACCCTGCAGCAAAACCATGGTGAAATAAACGATGGCAGCAGCTCTTGTAAATTTTGAAAATCACCCTTCCTATTCCATTGCTATTTAGATTTTCAACAGTAAAATATCAAGTCAATACACAGATTTTCGTTTAGATCGGGGGAGGGTGTATTTAGATTCAGTAGGCTTGTGAGCTAACCACTTTCGACAGTCACGGATTTTTCGAATAGACAAAAAAATTGTCTTGGGCCCGCAACATTCAATAGGCCCGGTAGATCGCTTGATGTGTAAGCAAAATTGAATGAATCTTTTGAAAATGTATTTATAAAGTTGACTCTCAGTAGTTGCAAATTATGCATTTAGGGCCCAGGTTATCTCTATGTCTTGGATTCGGTTAGGGCTTTATCGCCAATCACTTATAAAACTGTACAAGGAATGCTAAGTTTTGTGAGTCACATTTTTTTACTTCTAATTCTAGGTTTGTTTTACTAAAGCCCCTTTTTCAGTCGACATGATCGTTCGGTGTTGGAGTGGTGCTCTACGTGCACCGAGGTCATGCGACGTAGGAGTCAACAGAGTTATAAATGGCAAATGTCGTACGTTTTGGTGTTTCTGAATAAAAAAGGCACCAATCGTTACAAAACGGTACGATATAATCCCACATCGTGAGGAGCGTATGGGGCGCATATGAGCTGCAATCTGAACGTGGCTTCTAGAATCTCAATTTTCTGTGGTCAAATTGGTGATAAATCACCTACTTTGGCAACCCAGCCTAACAGTTGAAGGAGTTGCGCATGCGTATGTTGATGAATAGAAATTAACCTCAAAATTTCTCCTATTGGACTTCTCCGGTTAAAATGTTTTATTCAAGAAAAAGTTTATAAACCCAATAAATTGTTTTAATTAACAATAAATTTTATATTGAAGAAGGTAAATTCTATTTAATAAACATTTGTCAATCACAATTGTAATTTCCTTATATGTTATATAGTTGTTGTGTTACTTGCAAGTAAACATGTCTAAAGCTAAAGTAAGTAATGAATGGAAAAAACGTGTAAAACAAGAATATATACGTTTAAGACAACAGAAACGTTATAAACGTGCTAATGAAGTAAAATCAGCATGGAATACAAATCGTAATAAAATGACAGAAACATTAATAACGGAACAGAAACATTGGACAGAAAGTAAAGCTTATTGGACATCATTACCTGATACACCATCACATGTTACATGTATGAAAAAAGCCGAAGTAATTGGTAGTGAAGGTGATATCCAAGTAACACCAATACGTATTATAAATGCTGTAACACCAATACCAACAATGTATACATGGGCACCAATTCAACAAAATTTCATGGTAGAAGATGAAACTGTTCTACATAATATACCATATATGGGTGATGATGTATTAGAACAAGATTGTACATTTATTGAGGAATTAATTAAAAATTACGATGGCAAAGTACATGGTGATCGTGAATCGGGGTTTATTGATGATGAATTATTTGTTGAATTAGTACATGCATTGATGCAATATCAAGATACTGATAAAGCTGAAAGGAAAGAGAAAGATCGTAATAAAGATGATGATAAAGATGAGAAAAAGAAGAAAGAATTGGAATTTCCATCATTTATTATATTCCAAGCGATTTCAACACAATTTCCAGATAAAGGGGATCCTGAAGAATTGCGGGAAAAGTAAACCAAAAAAAAAGTGTATATTATAATTTACTTCATATACTTATAATGTTTTTTATGTGTAGATATATTGAATTAACTGAACGGACAGATCCGAATGCTCCACCTGAATGTACACCGAATATTGATGGTCCGAACGCTGCTTCTGTACCTAGAGAACAAACAATGCACTCATTCCATACATTATTCTGTCGCAGATGTTTCAAATATGATTGTTTTCTACATCGTAAGTGCTATTTTCTCTTTATAACTAAAAGAAAAAACTAGTAGATTCAATATTTCCTTAGTGTTATTAGAATGTTATTAGATGTAGTAAGAAAAGTTTAGATTTTGAAGAAAACCTGGAATTCAGGTTTTTTGGTTTTTGTTGTGCTGCATTTATAGGACAACAAGGTAAGGTCTAAAGACCTTTAAAAACCATCATTTTCATCATTTCAGTCATTATCATATCATTTGTTCGACAATGAGAATTTTCAAAATCATTTACATTTCATCATTTTTTCTGTAGTAGTACACTGCATTCTCAATTTAGCAGATTACATGTTCAAAGTGTTTATTAATTTATTGTCTAATAACCTGCTAAATTGAGCCACAGGGCGGACTGGACGGGGATGGGGCACCTTGGTTTTGGGGCAATTGATAGTCTTTTAAAGATACTCCAGTCCGGCTTTGTTCAATCATTACCATAATAAGTATATTTTCCTTGCTTACCGTCTATTTAAATCAATTTTGAAGGCCTACAAGCTTGCCATCCAGGACCCAATTTGCAGAAACGACGTGGTCCAGATTTGAAGCCATTCACAGAACCTTGTAGTCCAGATTGTTATATGCTCCTGGTATTTATTATATTTTTTTTGTATTTATTTATAATTATTTGTGTTATATTTTATATAAAATTTTTAGGATTCTGTTAAAGAGAAGATGGCAGCTAAAGCTAAACAAGAGGAGGAATATGAAAAAGAAGCTAAAGGTAAAGCTGCAAAAGAAGCTGCTGGTCCATCTACAGAAATCAACAAAACTAATGGCAATTCAACAAATCCTCGTAAAATTTGTAAACAACAATCAGTTGATTCAGGCAATGAAGCAAGTTCAGAAGATAGTAATGATAGTAATAAATATAAAGATGCTAATGATCAAGATCAAGTTTCAACAACAACATCATTTAGTCTGTTAGGTTTAATGGGTACGAATGATAATCAAGAATGGACTGGTTCGGATGAAAGTTTATTTCGAGGTTTACATAAAGTGTTTCTTAATAATTATTGTGCTATTGCACAAATTATGCTTACGAAAACTTGTCAACAAGTAAGTATTTTATTAGATAATTATGTGGAATTATTCATGAAAATCATTGGAAAAACAGGTGTATGAATTTGCTCAAAAAGAAGATGCTGGTATTCCAGATGAAGAAGCAATGCGTGATTATACACCACCACGTAAAAAGAAGAAAAAACATCGTCTGTGGTCAGTTCATTGTCGTAAAATTCAATTGAAAAAAGAATCGAATAGTAATCATGTGTATAATTTTACACCATGCGATCATCCTGGACAAAGTTGTGATTCTCAATGTCCTTGTATTGGGGCGCAGAATTTCTGCGAGAAATTCTGTCAATGCAGTTCCGATTGTAAGACTTTCTAGCTAATTTACTATTCTCTAGTATTAAAATTGAATATAATTAAAGGTCAAAATCGCTTTCCTGGTTGCCGTTGCAAGGCTCAATGTAACACAAAACAATGCCCGTGTTATTTGGCTGTACGTGAATGTGATCCTGATTTGTGTCAAACATGTGGTGCTGATCAATTCGATATTAGTAAAATTACATGCAAGAATGTTAGTGTACAGCGGGGATTACGTAAGTTGAATTTTACAAAAAGTATTTTATTTATTTATTTTTCAATGATAACAGATAAACATTTATTGATGGCACCATCGGATGTTGCTGGTTGGGGTATTTTCTTGAAAGATAGTGCCCAGAAGAATGAGTTTATATCAGAATATTGCGGAGAGATTATATCACAAGATGAAGCAGATCGTAGAGGAAAAGTTTACGATAAATATATGTGCAGTTTTCTATTTAATCTCAATAATGGTATGATATAGTGTTCTAGAAGTTTTCCGTGGAATTCTAAAGAACATCTTCGTCTCCGACTCCGTCTTCGTCATCTTCACCTTCATCTTCTCCCCACTCATTTACAATTGACAAACTCAGCCAATAGTAGATAAGCAAAGAGGACAGAGATTGAAATAAGGATAGATATATGCGTCCACCACTAAAAGAAGTCATCAAGCAAAGATGACGAAGACGAAGACGTTCTTTAGAATTCCTTGGTTTGATTTGTTTTTTGTTCAAATCAATTTTTGTGTTGTTTGTAGATTTTGTGGTGGATGCTACCAGGAAAGGCAATAAAATTCGATTTGCTAATCATTCAATTAATCCGAATTGTTATGCAAAAGTTATGATGGTAAATGGTGATCATCGTATAGGTATTTTTGCCAAAAGAGCCATCCAACCAGGAGAAGAATTATTTTTTGATTATAGGTAATGTGTTTCAAAAATATTGCTTTTTGTTCAAATTAGTGAGGGAGGATTGTTTTGTAGATATGGACCAACTGAACAATTGAAATTTGTTGGAATTGAACGAGAGATGGAATTTCTTTAATTTTTTAGTTATTTTTTATTGTTTACTGTAGTGAAACAGTATGTCCTAGAATTTAATGGGTGTTCTGGGTTTTATTTTGTTGATATCCGTTGAAAAACTGGCATGGATTATCATGAGTAGTGGACAATTCTATTTAAAACTGTACGTATCCAAAATAAAATTAATGTCGTAGCTTTAGTGATAAAACTATGATAAGAATTTTCGTTTTTACAAAAAACTGACACTACAAGTTGCAAGTAATTCTTGTAAGCTTTTTAAATTGCATTCTTACGAATAACAGTTACTTATTCTTATCGAATTTTATTCAATCGGTTAAATCGAGAATTTTATTATATTTTAAAATTGTAAGTATTTTAAAATAATCTGAACGCTAATATTTTTTATTGGTGTGTTGTTTCATTTATTTCCCTCAAAAACTGTACAATTTCAATCATCAAATTTTTAAATTGAATAATTGACGGCGGGTTCAGCCTTCAAGTGGCCCAAAATATATTTTTTTATTGTTATGTGGGGGCCCGGCGCGGCCGCCTCCACCGCCTGTACATGAATCCACCACTGTTGACTATTTGAATTGTCCTAACATCTACCTTTCAACCTTCAAAACAACCGATATTTATCTCGTGTAGATAGAAATGTCAAGCTCAAGACACCTATTTTAGTCAAGTTGATGAATTGAGATGATGAATGAGATTTTAACTTCCCCCCGGGGAGGAACCGTAAACAAATCCTCTAGTATACCACTTGACAAGACCATATCACTAACATTCAATGTCACAATTAAGACTCGTGTGTGTTTTCATGAATGAATCGTGATCTATAAACAACAAAAACAACAACAACATGATGATGGTTGTTGTCAATGTTGTTGTTGTCGTCATTATTATTATCATTATCATCATCATCGTCGTCGCGAGCGTCGTAATCGCTTAAAACTAAACTCACATATAGACCGCAATGTTCCTCCAAAACAGTGAGATTATTTAAAGAGTTCTCCTCCACCAGTTGCTGGCCGGCCGGCGCCGGTATCGGTTGGCGTCGGTTTTATATCTATCTATCTAAACTATATATTAGAGAGACAAGTTTTAGTGGAAAGAGCGTCGAGACGCAATCGTGTATTATTATACGATTCTATTAATTAGTTGATTGTTTGTGAATGAATTAATACGATTATAGAAATTTGAGATGATGCCAGATCAAGGTAGGATGATGAACTATATTTATGAGAATTGTTACACGTGTTTGTATTTTTAAAACTTGGAAACAAATGTATTGTTGTTGGTTAAATATTGTTCAACAACACTATTGTCATTAGATGAATCTATTCGAGATGATTCGGCCTATTAGTTATTATTAGAATTTTATAATTTATATGCTAAAGTTGGTGTTTATTTATATAAATCAGTGTAGGCATTACGGATGCAAAAATTTGGAGAAATATATTAATTTTTCCTTCATCAACAGACAAGTAAAATCCCACTGAAAAATTGTCTTTTTAAAAATTATTCCAGTATATTAGGTTCTCTGAATTATTATGTGTACGAACAGTTATTTAAAGGGCGCGAAAAGATATAAGAACACTAACCCTCATAAAACATTGTCCACATCATTCAATTAATCTTCTTGTTCTTCTATAAAAGAATTCTTTTACTTTGAATTATAGATCGTAAGTCTTAACAAAATAGAATTTAATGTTCGCCCTTTTCGTACCTTCATAATAGATCTTCCCTTCTATTCAACCGAACTTAAGAAAACTGTTATCATATAATGGAAGATATTAAAAACGATGAGATAAATGCCTAAATTTTCTTATAATCGTGAGGAAAACATCGTGGCATCGAATGTAAATTTAACAGTTTCGTGTTGGTTAATTCAGGCACTTTAGAAATATTTCCCTTTTTTATGATCAATTTTAATTATTCCTAAACTATGTTTATTAGCCATTAGACTTAAAAAAAAAATGATGAAAAATCTTCCACATTATTGTTTTATGATTCAAGCAATGACTAATCATATTCTATTACATTAGGGATATAAACAGGCGAATCAATAGAATATTTAGAAAATAATTACTGTAATTACAATAAAATCAATAAAAAAAACCTATAATTGTATAGCTTATTTGGAATAATTTTGCCACAAATGAAAGCTATCTAGCTCTAAATATCATGCAATAAAGTTTACAACATACTTATACGTATGTTGGGAATGTTTTAATTTAATAACAGTTTTTTAAAATTGTAGTTCTGTTATCAATTTTCCAATATCCTTGCCCAAAAAAGTGGGCTCTTTAATTTACACGAAAAACTGCTTCTTAAGCGACAAAAGATTTATAAAAGTATTTTTTTTTTAATATCGAATATGAAAATATAACAAAACCAGGCTCTATAAATAATTTCCTTCATCTTAATCTCGGCGAAATGAAGCAAGAAGGTTATCGGCCTGAAGCATCTCATCTGCACCAAACCAATATAATATAAAAACGATCATTTACGTGGAAAATTAAGGGTGTTGTGTAAAGAAACTATGCGACTCACTATTTAGATTCATTGATTCAAAAATTAAGGTGCCTATACTTCGTTATTAGTGACTTATCGGTACAAAAATTATGAGCTGAGGTTCTCCTTGAATGAATCAAACGTGTGTATTTAGTTCATTAATTTTTCAGTGAATAAATGTTGATAAAGCTCGGAATATTGAAATTTCCACCTGTGCTTTGGTGTGGTGACAGTGAAACCGGAGATTGGGTGGTCGGGGACAACATCATGTTGAACAGTACATGTTGTCTTTTGAACGGACACACACGAGCTTAATCATCACTACATTCACATAGCTTTGGAAATGGTTGACTAAAGGCTTACTGTCTCGTGCCATTTAATTATGTCAAGAAAATTGTAATAAACCCACGTGGTAGCGACAAAATGTGTGCACGGGCTCTTCACTACTTCCGGTCACTGGGCCGGACCGTAGGTATGCAAATTGGTAGATCTTGACAAGTACAGTCCGAATATGTACACATATAAGGGCTTTAATCTACTTTTTAAAGTCGCCAAATCAAAAATTCCAAAAATCACAACTACAGGTGATGACGGTTCCAGTGGTATGTATTACTTGGAGATTATCTATTCGCGTCCCCCCGGCTATGACAATCTTAAGGGCGCCAAAAGTCCAATTGTAAAAAGTATCAGTGTAGGTCTTTCGTGACCGGTAACAGCCCTCAGACTCTTCATGTCTTTCTAAAACAATGAACTAGGCTATGACATCCTGATCATGGTCCTTATATTGTTAAGAATCTGGTAATTGAGTTGAGTTGTCCGACTTTTATCATCCCTTGAGGTAATTTTTATTAGAGATAATTTTCTCATTGTTTAAGTAATTGATTTTACGTAACTTTCGCCGGGGAAAAAAGCCGTTTACGTCACCTCCAAGTTTGTTGTATAATTGTAAAAGATCATTAAATATATGCTAAAAAAAAATATCTATTCAATAGATAATTCAATTTCGACTTTTATCTTTAAAAGCAGAGAAGAAGAACCGTTTATTTTTAGAATCTTTTTTCAAGTCTGTGTGACATAATGAAAGTATTTAGATGCAAACTGTTTGACCTAAAGTTGAATTGCAACAATCTGAACAAAGCCGTTTTTTGTGTTCTTTTTTTTTTCGTCGCGTTTATTGTCGTAAAACCGAATCGGTTGGATTCAAACTCAAGTCTACGTCTTTTATCTTTATCTTTAAGGAGTTGCTTGGCAATTAAAATCAATTCAAACGAAATCCACATTCTTCATCTCCATCTCCTCCCCACCCATTTACAGCTGACAAACTTGGCCAATAGTAGATAAGTTCACATGGTAAAGGACAGGAATATAAACTTGCGATAGAAACAATGATAGATATATGATTTAAATGTCCCGCTAAGCTTGCTGGGCGGAGCAAGCAAATCTTTGAGAAGTGAGGACGCTTGAATTGTCATTTCTTCATCGATATTCATAAAGAGCCAGAAGAAGATAAAGATATGGAGTTGTGTTTGAATCCAACTGATTATGTATTTGTAAATTAATGAGTCAGTTTGGTTAATTATCAATTAACATATTTATGACAGGGCAAAATTATTAAATCTTATCTATCTAATTATTCTAATGAGTTCCCTTTTAATGCATTAATTCATAAATAAAATTAATCTCTAACTCTTCTTTGACTTAAATGAAATAATTTGATTATTAATACTTATAATCTTGATTTTACATGAAATATGAACAAGTAAGTGTGGTAAAATGCCATAATTTCGTAGATTAAAGATGCTTCCTCTCTTTATAACTCTAATGAAGTTTGATTAACATTTAGATGTTAGATTTACGGGTATTTATTACCCTTCTACTCGACTTAATTCCTCTAATTCCTTAATATTATCATTAATTATTACATAGATGGATTATACATATATGTAGGTGAATCAATGTTATTACTGCAGTTGGAATATTACAACAAACACTCGACTTAATTAAACTTAGAACTAACAGGAACAGTTACCGGACACACCTTATCCACATTGTTGTATTGTTTATTTATAGGATTTGGATTACAATAATCCTACAAGAGATTTAATTAACAAACAAATACTCCTAATATAATTATTTGTTTTGCAAAATTGGTGGAATCCAGTTTTCGTAAAGATATGATTTTAATTAGGAGAGCTGTTGAGTAACCACAGGATCTTGTTAGAAATTATAAGTTTGAGTCAATTAATAAGTCACTTAATAATCTAACAATAAGCCGTATTTGGTTGTGTGTTTCGTTATTGTTTCAATTGTATTTAGTTGAACCGTCTAGTTTAATTTTTGCAAATATTATTATATAGATCTGCACTGCGTCTCTTTGCCTAGAACACGCAAAGTTAGGATCAATGTCTTTCAAGTAAAATTAAAAGTCCTGCAGTTTTACAGGTTGTTATATTTAAGAACAGATATTACCATAAACTGCAAAATTATTGATTTATCAGACCAGTACATTAATAAATTAGAAAATGATGAGAGTCAGTGAATTGAAATGCTGCAATACTAATAATAAAGACCGCAAATGTTTTGTTTTTTATTCGTTCAGAATAAATACTACCAGTATTTATATAATTTACTGTTGTATTTCTATATTTCTGGATGTTTTTCATGAGGTTTTTTCTCCTTATTTCCTTTTTTTCTTGAATTTCGTAAATCATTATAGCAACAAGTACGGAATCAAAGCCAAATATTCTGCTACTTTTTCAAAATACCAGCATTTTATCAATTAAATATAAAAATCACATAAAAGATATCAGATAATAGTAGAGAGAATATGTTCCATACGGATAATGTGTTCTGCATGTAAAAGTTAACAATAGATACTAATTAGTGTACAGTATCTGGGTAGTTTAATCTTGTTAAGAAGTTGGAAATTTTGCATAAATGCAATTAAAAAATTCTATATCAAATTAACGGTAGTTGCAGAAAACTTCCATTGGGTTATTTTAATATTAGGTGTACAAAAAAGTTCGTCCCGTTCCAATAGATGTCGATTTCCCAAAGACAGTTATGTGTTAGCTACCTCTTCTTGTGCTAGGGTATACTGGTGCTTGTCATCTACGTGCACAAGAGATTTACTAGGAAAATGGAGTGTTTTTAACTGAAATAACAATGGGAGTAAATGTTGTGCAGATGCGACAGTGTCCACTGTACGAGTTTTACCACAGACACAGAGCTGCTGAAGCTCATAGAACTATCTGTTTCACTTATGGTGAACGTGTTATTGATGAAAGCACGTGTCGGAAATGGTTTCGAAACTGTAAAACCGGAGCTTTCGATTTGGCCGATAAACCACCCCCTGGTAGGCCTCTTGCTCTGTATATGGTGGGATGAATGGGGTGTATTGTTTTACGAGCTTCTCAAACCATGACGCTCTTCAGGTAACACGTTTGGCTGAACAACTTCCTGCAAAGCCACCATATACTGGACATAGGTGTCGACCAGTGATATTGGCGCATGACAATGCTCGGCCACATAGAATTTCCGTGGTCTCGCAAGCCATAAATGAACTGCAATGGGAAATGTTACCACAGCCGGCGTACTCACCAGATATTGCACTACGCGACTACCCCCTTTTTCGATTGTTACACAACCACTTAGCGGAGTAGCAATTCCAGAATGAAGATGAAGTTCGAAAAGTAGTCGATGCCTTCATAGCGTCACAAGACCAAGCCCGTCTTCGCCACGAAATTTATGCGCTGCCTACGCGTTGGGAGACAGTAGTAGATGCTAATGGTCACAACATTTAATGAGAGTTGTACCGTATTTCATTTTTATAAATAATATTTTTTTTGACAAAAACGGGACGAACTTATTTGTACACCAATAATTTTCCAGCTACAAGAATATTAGTTGTCGCCCGCCAGTGATACCGAACAGAAACTTCATAGTTTTAAGTTTTTAGAAAAGCTTGAATTAAGACTGGAAAAGCAAAAGCTGAACTTAACACGAATATATCTAATAAAAATGATAAATAGGTAGAAAAGCCACTTTAAACAAAAAAAATGGTAGCAATGGAGAGATTTCTCTATCCTAACTTGTTCCCTGTCTCTTCCTCTCTCTTTCTCTCTCTGGAAACAAGGAAAAAGCTATCCTTTTTCTCCTTTCCAGAAAAACATTGAGGAAAATCTTCTCTTATCAATGGGACATAAAATAAAAGCTCGAGTAAACAACCAGGATCGGTGCTACGGTATTTGGCGCCCTATTCCTTATAGTTTTCTTATGTTGTGTTTAGACTCGGTTTGTTCAATTGTAAGTGTAATTTTTGCATCCGCTAATACATTGGCGCCCTATGGCATCTTACGCCGGCCCTGAAACAACGGAAATATACGTATAAACCGGCGAGAGAAAAATATAAAAATGAGGTAAATGTCTGAATTAAAAGGACTGGAAAACAGCAAAGAAACATTTCAGACAAACTTCAAACTTCTATTAACAATAAGCAATATTGAAATTTTTAATAAAAAGTCTCAATTCAAATGAGGAAATAAATGTAAAAGTTATAACTTTGGATATTTTTCCAGAAACTTTGTGAAATGAAATCAAAATACAGGATAATAATTAATACTGTTTTGAAACATTCATGAACTTTGTTGGAGGGTTTTGTCAATAAATCGTGTGTGTATACGGTCAACTGTTTTCCTAATCGTTCCATTTTATATTGATGTTGACTTTAAAATGTATGATTTCGTGAACAAATAGACGGAAGTTGATAAGTTTTTCCATTTTTTGATTTGGATAGTTTTCTAATCACTGAATGTAATAAGTAGTGATATAGATGCAAACTTTGCAGGCGCAAACAGTAAATTTCCATCCCCTAGATGCGGTGCACCTCTTCGGCCCCCAAATTGTCGCAGCTTTCTCGGTACATAAAAAATTTATTGAATTTGTTGTAAATGGAAAAATATTGCAAAAAGTCTATAAAAACTAGTGAATTCTTCCTTTCTTTCTTCATTCTTTATAAAATGACCACAATCTCACTATTGTTCTATTCTTAATAATATTAACTTGAAAATGAAAAACTTGAATTTAATCAACCTTAAAGTAACCGATATTTCAATTTATAATCTGCCAATAAAATGATAAAAGGATAGAAATAACGTGTTGCTTGTTGAATAGTTATTGGTGCATGGAAGGAATTTTCTTCTACTAGGTCTTTGAATTTTCCATGAGATCACTCTGAACCTATAGACAGCGTAATGATTTTGATATATCACGCATCAAATCGACGATAACTATAAAAACATTGTGTGTATGATTAAAATCAAACAAAAAATCTGATTTTTCCCCTCCTATTTGTCTGTGTTATTTCGATTATAAGCCGGTACAAGAAGTTGTATTGGAAAGAACGAACAATTGCAGTACCTACTGTAAGTAAAGCGGTTTTTTTTCTTTTTTTTTGGGGTGTAATCAATTTGATAAATTATACAAATAGTAGAATATCCGTGTTGAATTCTAATCACAAAATTGATATGGAATGAAGAGTTCACGCATTCGATTCAGGCGTCGGTTCACAAGTTGTCAGGAAATTCGTCAATGTCGTCCTATCATCCCTTAATTCATAGACATGTCTGTTTGTGTGCGTGTATATTTACTATTTAATGGTGACACTATAATTTATTCTGAAGTTTTTTTTCACGATTCCTTCATAGATTCATTTATATTTCAAAACGGTTCTGTGTGTCATCTTTCTATTAAAAGAAAAAAAAACGATATTTTGGGACCTCTCTTTAATATACACTGGGGGAGCTTTTGTATTTTTTTGGATCCTGATTTATGTTTTTTGGTTGGTGTCTGGTCATATCATTATCAATGATTGGTAACTAACATCCAACCATAAATATCAATTAACACGACGCCGGGAGTGAGAAATTTAAATTGGAAACACCACAATTTAGTGATTTATTCTATGATTTAGACATGGAGAGTGTCTCCATACATTCCAATTAGACAATAATTGAATCACTACTCAAATGGTTTTTTTATATTTAATTAAAATAAAAACGTCAGTAATAACTATGAACAACAACAATGATGAGAATCCGTGCAATTCAAACTCAACTCTACATCTTCATCTTTATCTTTATCGTGGGGAGCAGATAAAAATGTGGATTTCGTTTAAATTGATTGGTAAGCCACTCATTAAAGATAATGATAAAGATGTAGAGTTGTGTTTGAATTGCACGGAATCATTATTATTTCCATCAATGATTTGTGAATCGTACATTATCTGAACCAACCCGTGAATGTTTGTATTCAATCTTTTAAAAATCGTGTTGGAGATCAATTCAACTTCTAGATTTGTTCACATTTGTTTGTTAAAGATTGTATCTTTTGGAAATTTTCAACTACTTGTAACTTATCGAACATATGTAATATGTAGTACTTTGTGTTGTTGAAAAGGAAACGGGAAAAGATTGGATGAAATTAAATTTTTGATTTCTGTAAAAGTGTAAAAGACAGTTTTGTAGACGAGAAATTTGTACTCTGACGAAACAAAAATTGTTGATGATTCCTGCTGTGTCAATGTGATTCAATTTGTGTCTTTAGGTAGAGTCGGTAGAGTGTGTTTATAAAATCTAGTTTTAAAAATATCGTTTCCAGATGTTCCTCTAATGATTTCCCGAGAACTAATTATTGTCAAAATAAAGTGTTTTTTTGCACACTGATTTGTTCTTTTGTTGAAAAACGAGCAAAAGTTATCGAATCTAACGATCAACAATTACGAGCTTGAAGGACCAAGCAGTCGCATAGGGGTGCCAAAATCGATTTGTATATTCAGTACAAGTCGGTTATAACGACATTCCACAAAACTAACACAGTCCGAATAGTACCTATTTCATTCACCTAGATCATTCAAAAGCCTGGATATAACGTCACAATTTTACAAGTCCTTTGATTGTCACTAGAAGGCCCCTTTAAGACCAAGCGAATCAGAATCGACTGCAATTTGAGTCAGCACGCATAAGAAACATTGGAATAGCCCACGTACCCATTTACACTGCCTCAATGCGAATCAGTCTACTCGAATCACGATTCAAACAGGCGATAATTTCATCAATCTGATTCACGAATCAATAGCTAAATAACACATTATAAACCTAATACTTTGAATAAAAGGTATATTATATGACGCTAGTAATTAAAAGAAATAGCTGATTGATTCAGCTGGTCTGATGACATGAATCTCTTGCAGTTGCTCACTCAGATTCGGGATATTTCTGACTGATTCCGATTCATTCGGATTCGCTTGATCTGAAAGGAGCATAATTGAGTAACGTAGGTATCTCAAAAAAATCGTCGCAAGCGAGTATGGAGACAGTATCAGCGTGTTTAAGAGGTGATACAAAGGGCGCCATAAAGTGCTTGTGTTTAAGGGCGCCGATACGCCTAGAGTCGGCCCTGATTACGAAATAAATAGATTTGGATGTCAATAAGCTTTTCCCATAAATATCGGCAAATGTTCCAACTAGCAATTACTATGAAATGCTCCCATATTTTAATTGTTGTAACACCCTGGAATTATAGTTGTCTTTTGCTCGATTTTCATCAGAAATTTATGATTATATTTCTCAGATTATTCCACAAAACAAACTAGATGTAGGTCGAAATGTTTAGTGTTTTATTTTATAAACATAATTTTAGAAAAAAAATAACCGATTTATCATCTGGATATTTTCAGATCCTTACAATAATTTTATAACATAAATAATTTATGGCAATATACGTGTTTTATGAAATTTAAAGAATAATTGGACAAATTCTAATATTAGTACACGATTTGTAGGTTGTATGTGGAAAATGTGTGTGAAAGAATAATGAAAAGCCAACAGGTGCTTGGCTAGACGCCAATTCTGATAGTACATTGTAATTGTAATTTAGGGAACCACTTTACTATTCCACTATTTAACAACAAAACAGCTCTTATCAAGATCGTTTTTATGTACCTGTATGTTGTGTTTTTTTTTTTGTTCTGTTTCGTTTTCATTAGGTCAGCTTTCTGTAAATTTCGTGCCAACAAAGTAACAAATGGAATGTTTGAGTTTAATTTTAGTCGCTATTAATAAATAATATTAATTATATTTTATGAACAACACATACAATGCGAAGTATAATTAAAAACTAAGCGAAAAAAAACAGGTGGTAAGGTAGGTATAAAATCAATACAGGGGTGGGTTAATTAAAAGGAAACGAAAAGAAACTACCAACAACCAATAGGTTTTTTCCAGACAAAAATATCTACACGTATATATTCAAGAAAATTAGAGGAAATCTAGAAAGAAAAGAGCATTGTTTCGTGTCGACATTCAATCATTTCCGTTTGTTTTCTTTTCTTGACAATGTGTTTTTGTGTTGAGATAATTCCGTTTCTACCCTCCCGCCAATTCAATTAACATTTGAAATAATTTCTTTCTAATGAATGAATACAGGTAATAGCATCTTTAAAGTAATTTTTTAATTAAAGTTGAAAGTATAAAGGAAAACATATAGTACATATTTACAGTCAACCTCCGATTCTGTGCCCCCCATTTGTCCCGACTGAAAACTGGCGCTATAAGACGGGGGTGGCGCTGAATTGGTCATATGCACTATTATATTTGGCACTTTTGTTCTTATAGTTTTATAGGCGTTAGGCGAGGGTGGCGACGAGTCGGGGGACGCAGAATTGAGGGTTGACTGTATATGTGAGTGGGTTGAATAGTGCAATTCTCATTCGAATTTCCAGTTCAGTTGTCCTTTTATACTTGAATGCTCTACTATAATAATTGAAATAATTGAATATACAGCAAATATCGAGGTCGTCAGTACAATAAACAACCCATTTATTGTATCGTAATATCGTAGATGTTTAAACGACCGTACCAAAAAATTATCGAAATTTTTGGGGGAAAAAACGCTTATTGTTAGCAGCATCACTAGCTTCATTGATTTAAATGAAAAATTACTCTCAATTTATTATTGTTGATGTGAATAGGCGTTGAAGAATATGAACCTGATATATTTTTGGGTAAGTTCGTAATAAATGGAAAGTTTTCCAAAGACCGGTTAATACTGAAATTGACTCATTAATCACTGGTTTAGTAATTTTGAAAGCAGTAAAACATCAACCAATATGTGTATATACCAGGAAATATTGAAGTTGTATACATTTTAGTCTCATCTTGGCGCATTTTTATGTAAAATATCTACATAGAAAAGCAATTAAAGGAGCAATTTCAAATGTTCTAGTCGGGCTGATTTCATCAGTCACGTAAAATCTACCAACCCATCTATCGATAATAAAAGGGGAGAAAATGTTTTAAATTTATCTTTTGTAATAAAAACACAATTAATTAACCAATTTTTCCAGTAAATCAATCATTTTTGTGTCTCGATAGTCTTGCAAATAAAACGTAAAATTATTATGAAAGGCGTAAAATTCAAGATCTTGTCTGATAGTGGTTATTAATGATTTTGATCCTGATAAAAGTAAACATGTAAGAGGAAATTGTATTCAACACAAAACAAACAATAATCTGATAGGAAGAAAGTATTTATTCAATTTATTTGAAGGCACAAGGACGAGGTCAACTTCATCATACCAAAAATTCCTAGTTTACATATTCTTATTTGTTTATATCTTCATATATAGGTTTTCTATCTACCTATAGGTATATGTATAACATGAAAATAGATACTATGTAACTGTAATAAAGCTGCCATGGGGGCTTGTTACGTTAGATTAAAGTCGGACTACCGACAACAACACCATTCCTTAAGGGATTTAGAGAATGTTCAAGGAGAGTCTCTAGAATAAACAAGACGCTTCCATGATAACCAAAAAGATCCTACTTCAGTCCAATATATTCAAGTCTATACGTACAAAATTTTTGCTTTAATTATCAACGCTTATCAAATTTGGCCAAGAAAAAAAAGAATATTTAATTAAAAATCTCTTATCCACCACAATCAACACAATTGCCACGTGGGAATTCAATGTTTATACATTGAATTCAAAATGTTATGAAAGACCTTAATGCTGTTTTACAAGTGTTCTCATTGTCAGACGAGAACAATTTCGTCCAGCTTTGTGATGATAGATAGAAACATCTCTACCGGACAGCTCGAAAATAAATATATAAAAAAAAAATGGCAAGAAAAGAAAAACACTTCAAAGGACAATATATAGATGAATGTGGAGCAACACAAACGTTCCAATCAGTGTATTCAGTTTTTTTTTTGTGCCACACGCTTCTCTCTTTCTACTCCTTTATGTTTTTTTTTTGGGGAAAGGAATAAAAGAATTCAAAACTAAATACCGTATACCCAAAAAGCATTCAAACGTAACAAATAATTGATTTAATATATTATTACGTCGACAACGGAAACGTAGAATAAAGGAGGAAATGAAATTCTCACTTTGCCGTGGTTTCTAGAGAGGAATTCCGTTAAGAACTTTCAGCTTTCAGTAATCCTAACGTTGCTGAATTTGACAGGTCGGAATGTTATCAACAAGTTATTACTACAAAAATACAAACAATTTGTAATCATAATCATTAAATAATTACTGTTGTTTTTATTAAACACACATAATACAATTAGAAGTTTCCAATTAAAAACGGACGTAATTCAAATAAACTGTTGAAGTAATGGAAGTAGGTTAAAATACTGATATGTTTATTAATTTTTCCCCGTCAAAACAACAACTTTCAATGTAAATTTTAATTAAATATTGCATTGTGATAGGTTTTTATAGAACTCATCTATCCGATAATTAAAATTACTGGTGTATGCACTCGGTAATAAAACTAAAATTGGACGTTTGTTAACGTAATTGTTATTAGAACATATGATAAAAATTATATGTAGGTTCGTGGTATCAGGTATTTTGGACTTAAATAATTGCTTATTATGTCTACGCCAACGTTTCGCTTATTTATTGACTTGTCAGCTTTATCAAGNNCTGATACCACGAACCTACATGTAATAGTTGAAAAAATTGATGATAACCTACAGAACCAAAATATGATAAAAATTAATCATCTAAAATTACATACGATTATGAAAATATTTAAACAGTTGTTTGGTAACTCATGATTTCCCAGTATATGTTTTCCAATAAATAATCAATTAAACTGAAAGCAAAATCTACCTCATCTGAAAAAAAAATGATAACAAAATCCAAATTGAAATTTCATCAGATATGAGATTTTTATTGAGACATGAACCAAACCTAATCCTTTCAGTATAATATCAATAACCGCTAGATTAATCTTTTTTTTTCCAAAATAAATTTCTTACATAATTTATTTTATAATCCCTAATATAGACTTTAATGGTTTCCTTTTAAAATAATTACAATATTGCTTTATATAACTGTTCCAAGCTCGATTTTCCGTCGATATAATAGGTGTGGTCTAAGTTCACAGAACTTCCTGACAGGATAACTTACCACCATTAAATCGGGGATTTAAAATGGACAAGGCTGAAAGTTTCCTATCAACAGGATAAAATGACAAGTAGACGAAAATGATGTCTTTTGTTTTCTGTTCTTTTATTATAACCACAATTTTCGTAGTTAGTTGCTGGAATATGTTGTTGGATTTCCTGCCATCTAACAGACAACATCGAACAAAAAACTATAACGAACGAAATTAAAAGTACTTTGTTGATCTAGTTTTCCATTTGACCAAACAATATTATTGATTAATTAATGATTCTTTTGTGATATAAAAATGTATGAAAAGCATCAAACAGTTTAATGCGACTTTATCGATGTTAATAATAAATAAAATCTCCTTTATGTGGTTGTACTTTTGTTTACAGTAAATTTGACTCCAATTATATTATATTTATATACTTTTCCACTTTTGATAAGCATATAGTGTGCCTGAAGCTAGCTAATTCGGAATGGAATAAGCGTACCTTTGGCAAAACTTCAGTAGGAAACGTTAACTTCAGCCTACCAGTCTTCACATCATCAAGCATTAATAATAAGCTGTTTATTTTAAATTAACGTTAATATAATCGATAGAAACTATCTATTGAATAAAATTAGAAATGAATTGTTTAATTGTAAGCTAAAATTATTGCTATAGTTTATCATGAAACCCACACGAAGATAAAGGATAAAAGCGAAAGAGGCAAGCAAATTTCAATATTTACCCAAATTTGTCCCTATCCCTATATAATTAATTCCGTTCCATTTAAATTCTCCATAGTTTGTTACTGTAAATATTGATGAACAGTTTAGCCTCTCCAACAAAATTTTCAAAAGAACTTAAAAATAGAAAAGCGAAAGTAAAATATTTGTCTAATTTTGAAAAATAATAAGAAATTTTTATACAGCAAGTTCGATAAATAATTGTTCTTAGAAAGTTTTTCAAGCAATTTGCCAATTCTTAGCAGATTTCAACAAAAAAAACCTCTCGTCTATATTACTGTTTTATTTTAGAACAATAAATTGTAATTTTGAAATTTTATTGCACGAATTTTTTCAATTATTTTTAGTTCAAACAGTTGGGTTTAACGTCCTTTATGATAAAATTCAAGAGAAAAACAACTTTCAAAGCATTGTATTCAAAAAATAAAATGCATGATTTAACGTAAAATTATAGATTTATAGTGAGACGGACACAAAAGACGCAAAAATCCTTAGTCATATTGGCGACTATTGATTTTTCATCAAAGGAATCATTTTACAGCCAATTAGTTGGAGTTTCCATAACGGAACACCAACCCCTTAATAATGGATATTTGGAAATTAACTTGATTCGCTTCTATACGAACAACAGCAACATTCTTTAACGTATACAAGTTAAATTCAACGTCGTTAATCAATTTTTTGCGTATATGATGCTTACTAGTTATCTAGAAAATCTGGAAGAATTTCAATAAAATCCCTGGCTAATATCCAAGACTAATACAATTTTAAACAACTATTAAATAATTGAATTTGAAACAAACACGATTTGTTCCAACAACAACAACAACAACGATGATAGATATTTGAAATAAAGTATAAAACTATACAATCAACAGGTGGTGAAGATTTTCGGATATTCCATTATTTCCATATTGAAAACTATCGAAACTGAAATGATGACTAAGAACTGAAGCAAAATCTATTTTAATACTATTTGCCGCATAAACAAATCGGTAACATCCTTTCCACTCGGTTGGTGATCGTGATTATAAAAGGAGACGTGTGATCAAACGTCTATTGACATGTTGAGATGATAAATAAAAACATAATTCAAATACAGAATATCCATATATACTTGAACTAAAAATAGTCGATTGATATAAAATGGCGATGAATATAACGAAACGGAACAAGAAAGATATAAAATAAAAATAAATTGCCGAAAAAGTAGTCTGGAAAAATATTTCGTGAATGTTTTCAATTTCCATTCGTCACATTTTCAATTCATTCAAGATTTGCATTTCGGTGATTTCTGTTGAAACGGGGAAAGAAATAAAAGAAACGAACGAACGGAACAAAAAGGGGACGAAGCTCCTTAGAGATATTGCCGTTTTGCAATATCTCATGGGATTTGATTGTACTTGACTGACGAGAAACACAAAACACAATTCACAATTCCACCTAATCCTATATTTAAAGTTTAAGATAACACAAAATATTTGACCATATTTCGAAATATTATTGAAGAAAAGATTTCGATTGGTACTGATATCTTAAATATACAACGTTTTTTTTTGTGCTAATAATTTAATAAAAAATGATTTGCGAGGGTGGAACGATCATGATCTCTTCCTATCACCCGACTGTGATATCAGATAAATCCATTACGAGTACTCGAAGCGTATTCGGCTTTTAGAATTTTAAATAACGACAGCAGGATGTTCGCTCCATCGATAAATATATATGCAGATACTATAAAGAGAGTGAGTGAGTTCAAAGAGGGGACAATTTTTTCTCATCCATTTCATTACAACGAATCGGATAATTTGATTCGTGTAAAAAAATTCCCTTTTATCACCGTCAAATATAAGCCAGTTTCCATTGTAATTTTCTTAAATTTCCTCTCAAAAAACGGTACCATGGAATATTGTTGAGGAAAATTACAATCTACTTTTGCAGTAGTTGAACTTTAAAAGAATGGAAAACTAATCTAGACTTTATGAAACTACACAATGTCTATTCAACTCTTGTTACAAGTTAAGAGTGGCTTAGTAGATCGAAAATTATATTAAAAGACTCGATATTGATGCTTTGTTCCACAATAACGACATAGTTGAGTGGAATTTAATTTGCATTTAATATAAACTTAACTATCTGCTCTAGTGGATCTAGAAATTTACTGAAATCGAATAATAGTAATATAGCGGCAATAATCCACTTTATAATGTTAGTTCTAGCTTGTCGGTCGTTCTAGAAATTGAGAAAACTCTTTAATTTATATAAAACAGAGAAATAGCAAAAATTCTCCCGGCGCCTCCACCAAAATTGACTAAAGCTTGCAACTCAATAATTTGACCATATTCCTTATTTATTTTGTGAATTGCTTATATTTTTTTGTTGTTGATAAACCAATCACTACAGG
>JAZBHA010000001.1:101355-131442 GCA_037464855.1 Iselma pallidipennis
TTCATATTGCTGGAATTTTGACGAGTTAACATACATTTATCCCTACATATAAATCTTTTAAATTTAATCTCAGGATATAGTATACTGTGCCACAGTGCCGGCTCAAGGTACGATCGAGCGGAGCGGCCGCTCAGGGCGTTGCAATCTTAGGGACGCAAAATTTTTAGAAAAACCTAGTTTTTGTATGTTTCGTTTGCAGTATTCGAAACTGCCTTCGTTTTTTTTTTTGGCGGAAGTGCAAAAGTGTGAATTTTGAACAGGGCGCCGAAAGTTTTTGAGCCGGCACTGCTGTGTCAGATATTTTTATGATAACTTTTAAACGGACCAACGATGTTACGAGTACTTTAAAATTTCATAAACTAACTACCGGAAAATGCTTATTTGAAATATTTGTGTGTATTTAGTGAATTTTAAACTCTTCTTTTCTGAAATATAAAATAGAATTTAACTGACCTAATTAAAAAATACCATCTGGATTCAAGATGTTCTCTATTTTATTATAATCACAATTAAAAATTCTGCAATATTTACACCTACTGTTTGATTTCTCGTTTCCTGTTTTGAGTCATTTGTGACTCTTTTACCTCTATAAATGTACAATATATTTCGTAAAATTTCAAAAGTATCGTAAATACAATTTCTCCGTAAATCTGAACTCAACACAAAAACCTCGTCATTTAACAACTTGTTCGTTGAAATGTTACTCGAATAAATACTAGTCTGATAAGCCGGATTTTAGTGTCATATTTCTTAGCCCCCCGTTAAGAGGACGCAATCAACTTAAAACAGCTTCCTGAACTTTTAGCGTAACGTAACTGTGTTAAATTCTTCGTGAATTTAAATCTTTTGTGAATTCTACATTTAATTAAACTGTATAACTGCTTTACTGAATTCATTAAATAGATCTACATGTTTTTTTTTTGTTTGTCTATTTGTTTGTTTTTTAGGTGAAACGGAGTATTATGCTAAAAATGGCAGATGCTTGCCAAGAACAATCGAATAGGAGTTTCCATGAGATGTACGTGCAACGACACAATAATGTTTCAATATTATATGCAGATATTGTTAATTTTACTCCATTATCTGAACAATTGTCAGCATCGGATCTTGTTAAAACACTTAATGAATTATTTGGACGATTTGATCAAATTGCTCAGGTAAGTTAATGGTTTTGATTAATTAAAAATTAAAACTCATTTCAAACTAATCATGTAAATTGAACAGATTGATGTTTTAATAAATAAAGTGTTCCATTTGTATTTTCAATAATAAACAAGAAAACACGTCTTGTTAACTACCATCATCTACTTATCCAAATTAACTTTGTGAAACTTTGTAAATAGAGTTTTATTACTATTGTTGCGATTATCTTGAACAGCAGATCAATTTTATTTATTCATTTTCAGGAGTTCGTTTTGATTAAAATATTCCTTAGAACTCTGTCTTTTTTGATAAAAAAGACTACGCTTTTTCTTTCTCTTTCAAGCAATCACTTGCAGAGTCCTTTGTGTAATTATTAACATATTAATCTCTGACTTCTCACAAGCATTTCAACATACACACACATAGGTGTAAAAGATTTAACGGATAAAATTGCGTAGGAGTCTTTTTATTATCATAAACTTTCGCTATTAAGAGAACAATACTGGATAATGCGGAAGTATTAAAATTCATGCAAAAACCACTCTATTTTATTATTATATACCTACGGTTCTAATTGTTTTCTAAATATACAATACACAATCATATATGGGCTGGATGGTTTTCGAAAGGATGAAAACGTACATAATAACATCGGAATATGTGCAAACCCAACGGTATAACAAACCCAAAACACCTAACACGAGCAATATTTGTTTAATCCAATTAATAAATATCAACAAATACCAGTGAATTCTCATGATAATCTCAGTATTACAGGATATTTCCATGAACGAAAAGTTTTGTTGTAGTAAATAAATTTTGCTACGATAGTTGTTTTTTCACCAAAAGACCGGACAGCATTCTGTTCTGTAACTAGAAATTGTGAAGAATAATCACTTCTTCTTCTTATGTAATTATTTTATCGCAACCAGCTAAGAATTCGCTCAAATTTAATAATATTTTCAATCAGTTTCATTCATAGAAACTAACAACTCCTCTTCTTTTTTTTTATTGATTTACGCTGGAATTCGATTTCGCTACAAATTTAATTTCTATTATTGCAGGATAATCAGTGTATGCGAATTAAAATTCTCGGTGATTGTTATTATTGTGTGTCCGGATTGCCGGTTTCTCGTCCAAATCATGCTTACAATTGTGTCAATATGGGTCTACAAATGATTGAAGCTATCCGGTAAGATGTAAATGTAATCATAATAATACAGAGAACAGGTAAACTATTCTACATTTAATCTAGATTAGTAAACTAGTAATATATTGGAAATTACTAGTTTAAAGTTGCCAAACAACAACCATTTTAATACTGACCCCTAAAAACAAATTAGGGTACAAAGGACCAAAGTTGGTAATCGTAAATTCAGATTAATTACTATTTTATATTGCAACAGTGTGGTTGTTGTACATACTGCCTCTATTGTATTGGATAGGTTTATTTGTCTCATGGGTGATGTTGTTCTTATAGGTTTGTTCGTGAAGCGACCGGTTTCAATGTTGATATGCGTATAGGAATACATACTGGGAATGTTCTATGTGGTGTATTGGGATTGAGGAAATGGCAATTCGATGTATGGAGTGATGATGTGACACTGGCTAATCATATGGAATCGGGAGGAATCGCTGGGTAAGTGTAGACAGAAATGTCATTAATATTCTGAAATTAATAGCATCTGATCTTGTTGTACATACATTTACACTACTCTTGACAATGTTTATGTGTGTGTGTGTGTGTGTGCATTTGATGGAATTAATGAGCATGTAAATATTGATCATCTAACTAGTAGTAGCGAGATGACAGTTTTATTAGACGATATGTTGTTTATGAGGGTATCAACTAATTGATTTAAGGTGCTGTTGATGGATAAAATGACGAATTAATGGACCTCGGGGCAAATTACGGTCAAGTTTAGACATGACAGACATATGGGAAATTAACGCTCTAAAATGATTTACGAATACCTAAATCTAGATTCTCCGTGCAACAGTTTTTATTTAAATTTTCTGTAGATGTTGGGAAAATATTGGAAATCCATTATTTTCATTATAATTGTTTTCTTGGTCTCTTGCCCCCATTTTAATTGCTATGAAATTATCGATAACACCGACCGATCTTAATTGGTATAATTATAATTGGAATTCAACTAAATGACAGCTTTATAATAAACGACTGACTGAATTTCAAAGGAATTGATGAAACGCGATAATTTTTGAAATTCTACACGTTTAATTAATTTTAGCAATTCATTTAGTTCAGATTTCCTTCTTTTTTTCTCCATATTTGGCTTGATGGATAGATGATTTTTAATATTTAACTATCCTAGCCTTGATTTGTTACGAAAATAACAATTCGCCATAAATTATATTAGAAATTTTGTAAATAAACATGTCAGTTATTGTTGAAAATGTGGATATTATCGCTAGTCAATCAGTAAAAATTCCACACGAACTATAGATTTTCAATAGAACTACACTCCAAATATTATTAATTAAAATCACGTCATATCAGTGGCGGATCTAGGCGTTTGGGGGCCCTGAAACTTATTTTCCTTGAGGGGCCTTAATGTTTTATACGTGGCCCCTCAATGACGTACGTCAAAAGAAAGACATATCACTGATACGTGAGCTAATACATCGTCAGCATCCTTGGTTCACTCTTGCCAAGAATGCTATTCCCCATGTTTTGGCTTATTATTTCTAAATTTGTATTTTAGCTAGGCGTCGGGGGGTCCCGAAGCTTAAGCTTCATAAGCTCCATTATAGATCCGCCCCTGCGTCATATAAAATGTATTTTAGTGAAGGACTTGATAGATGAATGAGCATGCTGTTATCATTTCCATTTAATCTAAATTTAGATAAATCTATAATATACAATGAGAAAATAAATTACGGATTGGTTTCATTATGAACTTCATCAAAATCTCGGTGATCTATTTTACTCTGCGATAGTTGATTCAATCACTGGATGAGGCTTTGATATCGGAAATCATTCTATGTTGACGTTTATTGAAAAGGTCGCAGGTAATCGACAGTGTATACATCAATATAAAAACAATTTTTTGTTAAATAATCGAATTATATTCCCGTCAGTGAACATAATTTGTTTTAATGTTACCACTTGAGAAGACTAATATTGAATTTTCAACAAATCCCTTCAAACTCCCTTCAGATAAAATTGAGGAATTTTCTCTTTTGCCAAAATTTAACATTAAACGAAATTTTTTAATAAACTGACTGTATATTTTCTTTGTACTTTGTGACGTAAAATATTCATCCAATTAGTCTCACACGAAAACTCTACCTTCCAAGAACATCTTTTTGGGGGAGTTACTTGGATTTGAACTAATTATTCCCTACCAGACTACTCGTATATGAATTCTTTTCCATTCTTTTCATCGGACATCAATAATGCTTAAAGTAATTCCAATACACAAAACCCAATTAAGGTTTGAGTCGCTCATTGAATTGACTACATTTCTACACAGCATTATTTCCAACCAAACTTTTCTCTTGTTTTTTTCTCTCTTTGCCTGTCCGTATAGTTTAAGTTTTCTAATTAAATTTTCATCAAAGTTTTGAAATTTGTTACGAAATTATTTGTATATTTGATAATACATATTTACTCCACCACAATGTACCTACTTCTCTCTAATTAGATTACTCTAGTTGTTGTGTTTTATTTTTGCCACTTTAATTTAAAATTATTGCCTGTTATTGTGTGTTTTCAGGAGGGTTCACATTACAAGGGCGACTTTACATCAACTGGGGAACCGTTTCGAAGTCGAACCAGGCGATGGGATGAGTCGAGAATCATATCTAGCCGACCATAAGATTGAAACTTTCCTTATTGTTCCACCAAAGGTAAAATGGTTCAGTTCCAAATTGATTATTTTTAAATTCAAAACGGGATAATATTGGGGAAATGTAAATTTTCGAAACATAAAAAGCGAAAATTATAAAATTACGTATGTTATCGTTTTAAGTCTTTTATCTAGATTTTTAATGGACATTAATTTGAGAGTTCTTCAAATTACGTATCACGTTCTATTTGAATGCTGAAAAGGGAAACGAGGATGATTTTCCATACATATAAAGTACTAGATATCACGAAACTACATACGCGTATAACATTGATCTGATAGGTTCAATTATTCTCTCTCAATGTCACATTAATCTTACTGACATCTTCCATTTTCCCTTACCGTCAATGCTTCAATAGAAATATATTTCCATAGTGTCTCCTATCTATTTTGTTTTATATTGTATTATATAAATCAAATTCTAAGATTGCCTACCCACCTATGAGTTGAAAAATTAATTTACTCTCCATTGATGTCGTTAGAGCTTGCCGCCATGGGGGTGCAATGGTGCCGTTGCATCCCCCTTGATATCAAATCAGTTATAATTCTTACCATATACGAGTACATTTATGGTAGTTTCTTCATAAAACACCGGTAAATTACAAAACATTACCGAAATATGAGAACAGCATCCATGCGCCTAAAATCCTGGACATGCCACTGCTATCAATCTGTACTATAAGCAGGGCCGGCTCAAGGTACGATCGAGTTGTGCGACCGCTCAGGACGCTGTAATATTAGGGGCGCAAAATTTTTAGAATAACCTGGTTTTCCCGTTTCTCGTTTCCAGTGCAAAAATAGATAAATAAATCTCTCCATTTTCGGGGGATTTTCCCACCGATTACACCAACTTGAAGAGAAACTCCTCTACTATATCTCAGTAAAAATTACATTTCGTTAGCTTGATTATTTCTCTCGTTATTAACGAAAAGGTAAAATCAAAATGGTGGAGGCGCCGGGCGAATTTAATAAAATTGCAATAAATCTCTCCAATTTCAGGGGATTTTCCCACCGATTACATCAAATTGAAGAGAAACTCCACTACTTTATCTCAGTAAAAATTACATTTCGTTAACTTGATCATTACTTTCGTTATTAACGAAAAACTAAAATCAAAATGGTGGAGGCGCCGGGCGAATTTAATAAAATTGCAATAAATCTCTCCAATTTTAGAGGATTTTCCCACCGATTACACCAAACTGAAGAGGAAGTCCTCTACTTTATCTCAGTAAACATTACATTTCGTTACACTTGGACAGGACGCAAGAGTAGTTTTGGAACAGGGCGATGAATATTCTTGAGCCGGCACTGACTATAAGTAAATTTATATGGATCTTTGTGTAAATTTATCGTCTTTAGTGATATCTTTTCGATTACCTATACATGTGCTTGAATAATTACCCAATATTAGCTAACACTTTTCTCCAATTCCGCCGCAATCGGGTGTGTGCAAGTTATGCACCACACAGCGGTGCCAAATCCTTTAGAAGGTCGATAAATACTCCTGTTGGTACGAAATGTATTCTAAAAAGCAAAAAAAAAGTGGTCGTATTATTTGTACTCGTCAAACAAATCGTGATGATGTATTGAATGTTGTCAAGAGAAAAGGGAGAGAAAAAAAAATGACAAATCTATCCTAAAAAAAAAACGTGTTACAACAAATGGTATAAATAATATTTTCCATTACTATAGCCTCAAGATTTAGGTACAATCATCATTCATCTCGTCAAATTTTCTATTTTCTTCCTCTATACTACAATCAAAAGGTTTTTATAAACGCTACATTGTTACATGATTTAAAAGAAAGCTAGCCGATTAAAAAGGTTGTTTCCATTAAATCCATTCAATCTAAAATGAAAATTTTTAATCAGCTCGGTATTATTGTTTGGCACACAATTTCTATAACCGAGTATGAAAAAGCTTAGAAAAACTTAGGTACTTTGTTGGAATCAACGGGAAATGCCTATCGAACCAATAAATGCTTAATCCAATCGATTAATAGCGAAGCAAGATCCTAGGATTGTAAATTTTCTTTTACTATCAGAAAGTTTACGATCCCAATTTATTTTCCTCACAGATATACATACATATGGTTTTATTCTTGTAAATAACGTAGAATTGCTAGAAAACATATTGTAAGTTTTATACCAAACACTTCACCTCATTTATATGTGTGTGCATAAAAATTTCGTTAAAATCCCTCTGTGAATTTTATGACTTTTTGTTAGTTTATTTTTCCACTTGAATCATACAATTTGTTACTATCGTGCATACATTGTCGCAAAAAATGTACTCTTTTGCCTACAAAAATACTCAAAAATTTGGTTTTATTTGAATGTGGCAAGACAAAGAGACTTTATAATTTTTTGACTTATTTACTTATTTTTTCCCGAAGTAAATACAATTTTACACGTGTGGGGATATCTTTCCTCGACATCAAGTAAAGTGTTATACACACTACACACTTTGAAAGTTGCTATCGAATTTCCGAGCAGTACAAACTCTTACTTTTGATGTTTGTGGTTTCGATTACAATTCACGTACGTATATAGTATTTGTCGATTTTAGGTAAATATCAATTGAACACAAGTTGGAATATTGACAATAAACTTACACACGTATTTCAATTAACATTCTGTGTAAAAACTAATTAAATCTCTACACATTTATCACAATTACAAGAGTGTATTGACTCTAGTTTTTATGAGCTTCAACTATCGCTTGATATGAGAAAAATTAAGTGCCACTCAAGAGCAAAAAAGCAGTAACTTCTTTATCATGGAAATGCCTCAGATTTTGCAAATATGAATATTTTATCGTTTCTCTTTCAATCATTGCGAATTGTTCACTGGATTAACCTTTCCGGAAAGTAGACGTTGCTTTCATTTGTCGAATTAATTTTAAAACAATCCTACAATTTAAATTTACATTGACAGAATGGTATTTTAATATTTTAAAAAGTAATTGTAGTGGGATGTCTTTCTTGTTGTCGTTGATTAAAAATTCCATCTTTAAACAAAATGGAAATTCTTACATGTATTACTTAAAAACAGATGGAATATTTATTCGTTTTGATAACAATATTACCATTTACGTACACCTATATAACTAACATAAGTTTATCATTTTCCCATTTATTATAGAAACCGGATACAGAAACTCAAAATGGGAATGTCAGACCACGTCTTTCAACAACAATATCAGAACGTAATAACAGTATTGGTGGTGGTTGTTGTGGTGATGTTGTTGTTGGTGTTGGTGGTGGTGTTTCAGGAATGGCCACCCCCGGTGGTCCACCTACACGATCACGACCTTCCAGTAAAATGACAAAATACGTTGAATGTTGGGGTGCTGATAAGCCATTCGCAAATATCGCCGAATCAACATTGGCAAAGAACATCGAACTCACTGTAAGCTATTCTACATGACTATAAATAATCATAAATAATCTATTTTTGGGGGGAAAAGTTTCATTTTTTATCTGTAAAAAATAAAGAGAATAATAAAAAGGGCGCATTATACCCCCTGTTTTCAATTTGTAGGCGTCTACCCGAAACAATTTCCAGAATGTTTGTCTTTCATATAATTCGAATAATATACTTTTTTTCCTTTCAATTTAAAATTTATGTGTATTCACTTAATGTACTGTCTTTCTTTTTTCAGTCGGGATCTTATCTTCAGGTCAGTGTGAATATTAATGCAGTCTTTCAGATGCTAACCCTTTCAAATGATCACCAGACTAATCAAATTTTAAATATACAGTTTTTGCTTTATTTTTAATTAACTCTAGACTCTAGAAGCTTCTGTTTGGCAATTGGAAATTGAGATATTCTTCGATTCGTAATATTTCGTTATCTGAAAGTTGTTTTGTTCACAGACTCTCGCCATGATCGAATCAAACTTGTTGCCTGATCGGAGTACGTGTTTAGAATGCAGGTAATGATGTTTTCATATCTGTTGCCTGCAGGACGAGCTTTCAATGTTGTTGAATTTTGATGGGGAAAAATATTTTTTAATATGTTTTGTTGTTTTTTTGTTTGTTATTTATAAATAGAAAATGGTGGAGTACGGAAGATTTACATCCAGCTTTATTATGGTTCAGAAATCGAAAGCACGAAAATGAATATCGTAGTCAACCGGATCCGGAATTTCGATATTATATTGCTTGTGCAACATCAATTTTTCTCGCCATGTGTATCATGCAAATTGCCACAATTCCCAGGTAAAATTACTTATCGAAAATATATGGGAACAACTAGAAATGTTTGTAATTCTTTTGGTAAAATCAAGAAAACGTTATGAGTTCATAACATCGATCGAACCGACATTTTAATTAAATTGAGTCTGGCAAAGTTTTTAGAGAAACATAGCTATATAGATAATTTCATGAATATTCCAAAAAGGATAAATAAGAAATTCAAACAATTTTCAATAAACTTTCATTAAATTAAAACGGCAAAATCTTTTCCAGAAACATGTGGACACATAAATGAAAGCTTGTATAGTTCGGTCTATGCCTGTGGGTAACTTATTTACGTTGAATGAATAACAAATTCATGAATAAACAAAAGAAACATTTATTTAAATATATGCCGCATTTATCGAGTTGTCTGCAAAAATCTCGTTTCCATCATCTAACTGAAAACAAGTCAAATAATAAGTTATAATGCACTTTTCTGCAATATTTGCACTAATAATGGATTTACTTTAAAAATTTGATGGGGAAAATATGAACCGGTTCCAGTATTTTCTAAAACCATTTCACAACCGAGCCATCCGTTATCTTTCTGCTTCTTCCTTGTCATTTTCTTGTCATTATTAGAACTTTGTGTCTTCCTGAAAATTATCCAATTTTTCCAATCATCTTTAATATTTGTTTTCCACAAAAAAGGGGGTCTTCCTGTTTTTTTCTTGTTAGATCTCTTGTTATTTGTCTGCATAATGATGTTATTTCACGTTGAAAGTTTGAGAAACGCGCCACAATATTTATATAACTCATCACAAAATATTAATATATTGAATCCTGTTTTGTGAAACTGAAGAACTGTACGTATAGTACCTTTCTCCCATTCGTCGTTTGCTTCAAAGACTCTTTATTATAAACATGTCAAATACAGACATTTTGTGCTTTGTCTCAAAAAGGTTTTAAAGTGTATCGGAAAGCTTGTTTTTAAAAAAAAAAAGATTGGTTTACTCAAGTTCGGCTGTGTTTATCCAGCTGTTACGGTTGCTACTAAACAAGTTATGAGAATACCAGAGAATACTATCAGAAGCAGTGACGGATTAAGCCCTAACCGGGCCCAAGACATAAAGATTACCCGGGCGCTAATTACATGATTTGCAACTACAATTTACATCATGCGGTCAACCGGGCCCTTGAATGTTGCGGGCCCAAGACAATTGTCTTTTCTGTCTATTCTGTAATCCGTTACTGATCAGAAGACGGATATTGAGATGCAGATACCTATCTGCCTCCCCATATAGCTACTCCTGTTTGTGACTATTTTCTAATTTTCGCAGTTCATATTTTTATACCTATAGTCCATCGAAAAATATAAGAATTTTTGACTAAAGTTGTAAAATAATTTATGAGTTTTTAACAATGGTATATATTTTCTACCTTCGAAACTGACGACTCTTTCTGGGGATCCCTCTTTCTGTGACTTACGACTACCAACCGTTTACTTCCCAATACCATTGTTAAAAACCCACAAATTGATTTACAACTTTAGTCAAAAATTCTTATATTTTTCGATGGACTATACATACAAATACACGCACAAAAAGAGTTATAAGGTATAATACAAAAGGGTAGTAGGCACCAAGGAAGCGGTTAAACTGCCCACAAGGGACACTTGTTCGTGTATATAGTGATATATTTTTTATTAAAAATTAGTATCAAGCCAAGTCGTTAATTATTACGAAGGTAATAAAATACTTCTCTACAAAAGATCTATTTTATTAAAACACGAAAAAGCGCATTGAAATACCTGTTTGTCCTATGAATTTTCCTAACAAGTCGACTAATTAATACCGATTTTCAAATTTCAGAAGTATAGTTCTATATGGGAGTTTAGCACCAACTTTAGTCGTTCTCATTGTATTTGTCTATTTGTGTTGGTTGGATGGTTGTTGTACATCTCGACTACCCTCAGACACTCCAACTGATGGATCCGAAGTTTGTTCACCACCTGGAGAAATTGTCGCCAGTAGTCGTTGTCTTCGATTATCAATTTTCCTATTATCAGTTATATTAATCTCAACATGTGCTGTAATTTCTCTGGTAAGATTAAGTGAAATTTCATATTCAAATCTAGCCCTTTGTGTCCCAGCTCCAGCCAAGCATTTCTAGCTAAACGTCCGTCTGATATGTATAAAGCATTCCTTAAAAGGGTGAAGGGATGAAGTCGGGACTTTTCAAGTCTTGTTGGTACACAAAGGGTTAATATCATCCACATAAAATGTATATTATATACCTTATTATTGTTAATGTAGCTGTTAGCTCATAATCTGCTTACTGTAGTTTGAAATTACTTAGATGATATTTTAGAGCAAATATTAATTATGAGCCGGTGCAATAAAGCTCATTCAATGCATTGAAGCTTAATTATTACCGAAATTATTTACGTATTCTCTTAGGTGGATTACAATCCTCTACCTGTACCGGTGATTATTACAACGCCGACATCTCTACTTGAAATGAATATTTCAACGGAATCTAACAATTTTACGTTATTTACAACAATGCAAGAGGAAACTGATGAAATTTTCACAGTTGAGTACGTTCCAGTAAGTGTGTCTTTTTTATTGATTCGAGACGAAATAGAAAATTTTAAAGACAACTTCTCCCCAACAACTGTTTCAGACATATCTCTACAGTTCGGAATTAGTATTGGCGGCAATATCAGTATTCCTTCGTATGGGCTTTATTTTAAAATTATTTCTAATGGTTGTATCTGTGATAGCACATATCATTATTTACAGTTATTTGGAATTTTTCCGAGATTATCACAATTTTTACTTTGATAAGTATATTTTTCAATAATTTATCATTACTATCAATTATTATTACTGTGATTTACAGATTTACTGCAATTCCTTTTGAAATAAAAAGTGCTCTAGTATTAACAATTGTTGTGGTCCTGTTTCATATATTAGATCGACAAATTGAATTCACTTCAAGAACGGATTATTTATGGAAAGCTAAATTGAAAGTTGAACAAGAAGAAGTGGAAACAATGCGTGGCATCAATAAGGTTTTTTAATTAACCAAACCGGAATTATTATTATAATAAAGTTGTCTGATGAAGATATTCCGTTTTAGATTCTATTAGAGAATATTTTACCGGCTCATGTTGCTGAACATTTTCTCGCATCAAGAGATACACAAGATTTATATCATGAACGTTATTCCTGTATTGCTGTTATGTTTGCTTCAATACCAAATTATAAAGAATTTTACGATGAAAGTGATGTGAATAAACAAGGTTTAGAATGTTTGCGACTACTCAACGAAATTATCTGCGAATTTGACAAAGTATCTAACAACTCCTTTTGGTTGTGGTTTTGTTTGTTTGATCTTTATATTATCGTTTTATTTTACAGCTTCTACTCAAACCGAAATTTAGTTGTATTGAGAAAATCAAAACAATAGGTAGCACCTATATGTTGGCGTCTGGTTTACAACCGGGCAAAGAGGAAGACAGTACGGTTAGTAATTTGAATTCTACTGAAACTAGCTTCTAGATTTGCTTAGTTTTTGTTTTTATTTCTTGATTTTTTTCCACCTCTGTATAACAAATAGAGCTTAGGCGCGCGATTAGTTTCATGCTCAATTTTGTCCTGTAATTCAGACTCAAAATTTCAATTTTTTTCACGAATTATGCAAATTATTAATAGGATATCTTTAAGGTAATTATATTAACACGTCTATAATCAAGTTTTATTATATTTAATGTGATAATTAGAGTGATTTTTGTGTTCCAGGAGGCGAGCCGTAAGGAAGAACATATCATTGTTGCTCTGGTCGATTTTGCTGTTTCATTAATGACTAGTTTAGATCAAATTAATCGTGACGCTTTCCAAAGATTCAAACTAAGAGTTGGTGGGTATCCTTCATACAATAAAATCTCAAATAAATATAAAAATTATTAATTATTTGATTAGGTCTGAATCATGGTCCTGTAATAGCTGGTGTTGTTGGCGCCCAAAAACCACAATATGATATTTGGGGAAATACCGTGAATGTTGCTTCACGAATGGATTCCTGTGGTATTATGGGTCGAATTCAAGTTACTGAAGATACAGCTAAGATACTGATGAATGCCGGTTATCCGTGTGAATGTCGTGGATTGACTTATGTTAAAGGCAAAGGCAATCTAACGACATATTTTGTTAAAACACCATTCGATGATCGACAGTAGTAGTAGATTCGATGATGATTATCGATTTTGTGTTATTTTTTATACAAAAAAAAAAATTAAATTGAGACACAGTTGATATTTGAGCAGGCTTTGACAGAAATAATGAGACTGATTGATAATAATAATTAGTACTTGATACGATATTATTATATGGAATTTGATATGATGATAGTCTTATCAAAATATAGTACAATAACGGCACTATCAATAATTAAGGAAATTGTTTCGAACCAGTGCCGGACTGGCTTACCTTGGCCACGGCGGAAATTCTAAGAAAGGAAGACATCTCTTCCAGGGCCGGACTGGCTTACCTTGGCCCCGGGGAAATTTATAACAAGAGATGTTTAGAAAAAGATACCGCAAGATTATCGATGGCCCCCAAAAACATATTGGCCCCGGGGAAATCTCCCCTGTCCAGTCTGGCCTTGTTTCGAACAGATCAGTCCGTGATGGTTTTATTGTGGTGGTGGTGATGATGGAAGAGAGAAATTTCTCAATCAACAACAACAAACATAGAATTAGATTTATGTACCTGATGGGATAATTTGCATGTAAATAGGATGTAAAGTAACAACGTTCAGATTTGATAGATTAGAATTGATAACACCAAACAATTGTTGAGTGTTATACGTGAATGTTTTAGCTAAAAATTTACGTTAAAATCCCCTATTTGCAGTGGCGGATTTAGCCAGATCAAGGGATCCGAGACGTTACAGATTTTTGAGGCTCACGAGTTAACAACACAAAAGCGAGCCCTTGAGTTGATTCTTTGTTTCTTAATTGTTTACTTCTTCTAAGAAGGTCTGGAACAATATATGAAAAACGAATTTTTATTGTGATTTGGGGGCCCCCAACCACAGCCTGTGCGTAAATCCGCCACTGCATATTTGTCCAAGTTAATTTAAGAAAAAAACAACAAAAAGAAAACAATACCCGGACAATCTGTTACTATTTATTTCTCTAGTAAATATTTAATGTTCCATTAAATGTTCATAAATGAATGTAAACAATTTTAATATAATTTTTATTTAATTTTACGCAATTTTTTTTCATTTTTCAAATAAATCACCGAGTTCAATTTTAATTGAAATTTATTAAAAACAAAACCAACTTTGTTATATAGAAAATAAATCGTTGACTTTCATATAAATAATTCGTAAGTACATAAATAATGAGGTAAATAATAACAATAATTGAATAATAATAATAATAACAAAAAAAATTATTTACATATAAACCCAAAAAACTAACAACAATTTGTTTCTTTTCTTTTCTTTTAATAATAATATTATCTAGAAGAATATACAAGAATTCTGTACACTAATATCTAAAAATGGTATTAAATGGTATAATATTGCACTTTGTAATACTGCCCCGCTTTTATTTGAACAACAAAAAAAAATGTGGGCAACTTATATTTATTAGGGATTGATTTTCAGAACAAAATCACTCGTCTAAATTATACAACAGTCTAAAATTTCCACATTCTTTCATCATATTTTACACGAGCTTTTAGAGCGACAAGTATTCTTCATTGGTTTCTGTTACCTTTTTACAATAATTTACAATTCTGCTGCCATACGCATGTTTTATTTTTAATAATAATAGGTCTGTTCCATCAAGAATCCAAAGCTATCAGAGAAGTCCAAAACTGTCCGGGGCATGCGCAGATAGTTTATAGCCCCATTGGCGCATGCGTCTGACTGTTTTGAACTTCTCTGATAGTTTTGGATTCTTGATGGAACAGGCCTATTTTTATAAATGAAATCATTATTAGAACTTATTTAAATTTGAAAAGGCTAAAATAATTCGTGTGTTAAAAACTATCAAAATTGAAAACTAAATCTCAGCTATTCGTTTGATTTTGATATTGAATTTGTTGATGGGTATTATTACCATATTCAATACCAAACGTATGACCATCCATTTGTGATTGACTATCTGAATTTGGTTCGATATTATCCGAATCATATTTAATACCACGTTTAAATCGACCATATAATGATGAATATGGCAGATTATAATGTATGGCCGCTTGGTTTATTGACATATGTCCTAATCTGGAAATATTTGATTTGAATTAAATCGATTTTAATTATTTAAGTCTTACCTGACTGCTTCTAAAGCCTCACCCATTGCATCTTCTGACCATGGTGTTGGATTCGATCGTGATAATTCAATACCTTCCCGTTTACAACGACCATACAATGTACCTGTTGGGATACCGAATTCTGTTGATGCTTTCTGTACAGATGTTTGACCGGATCGAATTGATTCTAAGGCTTTTTCTAAGTCTTCTGGTGTCCAAGTTGTGGGAGCGGCATTAAAGGGAGCCGCCAGTCGGATACCTTCTCGTCTTGCTATCTTATATAAGGTACTACTAGGGATTCCTAAATATATTAAGAAATATCATTAAATGGTTCAAATCTTGGAGAAATCTGACAAGTACCATAAGCTTTACTAGCTTTATTTGCTGATATTGTTCCAGTACGAAGGGCTTCTAAAGCATTATTCAAATTTTCTTCAGTCCATGATTTGGTAGGGCCTTCTTTCTTTGGTGTATCTATACCTAATCTATGAGCACGTTGCCATAATGTAGTGGAGGGAATTCCGTAAGTTGCGGACGCCTGTTAATAAATACAAATGTTGATAATACAATTTTATAAATGGCAAAAAATTAATTACTTTAGTTAGACTCATGTTGTGATTCCGTAAAGCGTCTAAGGCCATATCCATATCTTCCTGAGTCCATGTTTTAGGGCCACCACCATGAGATCTAGGCGTATGATGTGAATTGTCTGAATGACCATTATTTTTTAATACAGGTACTTCGTTACTACTTAAATCTAGAATATTTATAAATGAGCCTTTTAAAAATGTATGCTTCTGGTATAAAAGATTTAGATCGTACCTAGTCTATTAGAAACACCGGGCATCATGCCCATCAGTTCTGGTGTAACCATCATTTGGTGCATACTTTGATCATCATCATGACTATCCATAGAATGATCAGGCCCTGACATATGTGAGTCCATTTCTAATAATGAATCTTGGTCATAAGATGATCGTAATGTTTCAAATTTAACATCTACTTCTTTTTTAATATCGCAAAATTTATTATTAGAATCTGATAAATCAGTTCTATGTATTGTATTTGTAAGTAACGTACGTGTTGGTGAATGTTCTTGCATATCAACATGTCCAACTGGTATTGCTGATGGTGCCGGTGGTTCCGGTGGAAAATCATCTGAATCTACACCAAACTGAGAGAAGATTGTCTACATAAAATTTAGTAATAATTTAATCTAAATTGAATTTTTTTCTAATTACCTGGCCTGTCATAATTCCATGACTGGTCATATTGAGTGGCTTTACTTGATCTTTCGTTGTTGTTTCACTGCTTTTTCTACTACGTTTTTGTTGTTGTTGTTCATTTGTTCCTAAAGTTGTTGGACAGTTATCATTTTCGCCGTCATCATCATCATCATCATTATCATCATTCTCATTATGACTACCATTTTCAACACTACCATTATCTTCCCGATCTGAAGTGGTTGCAGTAGTAGTAGCAGGAGTTGTTGTTGTTGTTGTTGTTGTTGTTGTTGTTGTATTATCAGGATTAGGTTTTTTATTATGTTTACGTTTCTTATTATTGTCTTGTGTTCGTAAATGTTTCGGTGATTTTCTCGAAAACGTTTTAGCGAAAAATTGCGGAGGAATCGGTGTTGGTGAGTTTTCTTTTTCGTCAGTTGGTTCACATAAACCTTTGATCTTTAGTTGATCAGCCGTTCGGAGGAGCGACTAAAAAAAAAAGAAACACGAAAACCTACTTGTATTTTATTGAAAAAATGTTGATTATTATCAAATCATAATGTAGCCTCCGGTAAAATTATTGTATTATTATAATATATTTATCCTCGAAAATGTTGTGAAATTCCTAACGAAAACAAACCATTAGTTTTTTTTTAATTGGACGACAACAACACAAAGTGACTGATAATAATAATTTGTGTTTTGATCCTGATTAGAAGAGAAGGAACAAGGAAGCTTTCCTATAGATATGAACACATACACATATACATATATAAGTGGAGCCGTCCTTGAACCCGGTATTGATTGGTCCAGACACCGCATCACTTTCCCCCAGTGCGTGCCCCGGAGCCTAAACCCAAGTGCCGTTCGCCAGGCAACCCACCGGATTAGTCCAGGGATTGTCTACAACTGGAGAAACACCATACGATAGTAACAACAACAGCAACAACAACAAGACTAGTAAGCTGACGTTTGTTTAAAGCACACAGTCATAAACCAGAAAAAACCAAAAGCAATTGCAACTGAAGGTGCAAATGATTAAGAAGAACTACACGCCCATTTTTCCTACGTACGATAAATTGATTTAAAGAGGTATTAATTATAATAAAATATGATTCAATGAAAGAATTGTGGAGAAAGTAATAAGGAGTTGTAATTTTAATCCCGGTAGATCCCGTCTTATTGTTGGTGCAATCAATAATGACTGGAACAAATGAAATGGGTTTGAAGAGTAGAGTAGTGTTTAAAACAAACACACGAAAAAAAACCTAGATCTCTACATTCAATGCGGACGAATTTTACGAGGCAACAGCAGCAATAAAACGAGAGAAAGATCTTCATTAGGTGAATGTAAAAGTTTTACGTTGTGAAAGGCAAAGTTGAAGAATAGACAGACGAAAGGAGAATGGATGGATATAAAGACCAAAACAGAGACGCTAATGCACCTGACGACGACGATGGCCGAGACGCAGCAAACAGGCAGGCCCACACACATATACATACACAAACACACACATCCATAGATAAGAGGTGGTGTAGTATGAACTTCCCCTTTGGTTGGTTCATCCTCCAACTATAGTGGGAAAATCGCGAGGGGGATGAAAGTGCAAGCATGCATACAAGTGCACATGCACTTTATGTACTTACTGAACGAATGACCTCGACGACCTTCAGCACTGAATTCCGGGGAAAGCTCAAACTAAGACTGGCCAGAACAGCAGAGCCTACTAGGGGATGCTGCGGCCCCGTGATAGATCGAGAGAAATGCTCGGCGCACGCACTACTACAACTTCGGTTTTAATTGGGGGTTTTTGCAGACAAGGACTTCCATTTTTTTTTTGTTCCCTTCTTGTGCACTCGCTTCTGGATACGATTCTCTATTTTCTTTCAACAACATTGCGCCAGGAAATAGGAAAATACGGAGAGAAAATTAAAAATGAAACATAGATGTGTGTGTCTACTATAGTATACGAGTTTTCATCGCTTGAAAATTGCGACAATTCGTCAGATAAGATAGCAGAAAATCGGTCCCTTCGTTTTTTTTTTCTCCTCGTTTTATTGCCTGCAAATACTCCGCAATTTTTCCGCTATAAAAACCCGACAACACCTCAACGAACGACAACATCTTTTCACAAACAATTCAAATAAACTTTTAAAAGTTTTTAATCCTTGGAAAGTGCCACAAACAGCTTTTTGATTTTTTTTAACAATGTAATCAAATTTACATTTAAAAAAGTATTGATTGCAAATAGATATATGCGATACTGATTTTGGCTATTTTGGGAAATAGGTAGAGATTTCCATTAATTTTACAAGCTGCACCATGAAAGAGAATGGCAACATTAATTATGCCACAACAACATAGAAGAAAATTAGAAAATGAAATTATCAAATAATCTCAAAAAAAAAAACAACTACATGATAAAATCTCAGCTCAAGCCAGATGGCAGTGTCCATTATGAACAGTTTTTATCTACGACAAGTTCTACGCTAGTGAAACTTTTCTTTCTAATTTCTCTTTGACGACATTCGCATAGTCTTGACCTACATCTATAAATCTGTTTATTCTGTATTTGTGTGTATATGTTTTATGTTTTTCGTGCTTATCCAAAACCATACAGCATAAATTTCGAGAGTGAATGTATAGAGAGCTATACAATACGCACAATAAACCAAAAATAACCGATAATTGTTGATTTGATACACTGATACACTGTCTATCTAAATAGGCCACAACTAGATATAAAAATGAGAAGACAAAAACAAGAAACATCTTTTAAGAGTTCTGGGGGAATTGCTTCGAATTTTCTAATTGTTTCTGGGAGCTGAGAAGGATATATATTATATTTCCTGTAGGCAGTGAATACTGAAACTTTGTACGAACTGGCCTATTCCCGTTTCTAAAAACATCAGTCCTGAAGCAAGCTCGCGATTGATTTTTATTGTCGTCAGAACGGGCATAGGGTGGTGGAGATATCACCCTTCTAATAGGATACAACAGTATCTTCTCAAAAGGGCAGCCCACGTGACTATCAAGATCTGTACAGTTCTACAGTTTCTTACAAAAAAAGAAACAAAATTATCAAATTTCATGCCTTAATTATAATAATATTTATTATAATTAAGTATTTAAAACGTGTACGAACTGGTTTAAATACGAAACATATTATTTTGTATTGATCCTTGCAACTCGTTTCAGGAGAGCAGCAAAAATCGTTTGCAATTAACAGAAAATTATCCACACATCAAATCGTCATTTGTAGATTCCTACAGGAAAGCTTCCGATATCAGGATATCATCCCTGCTCCTGAGCTTAAAGTTAGTTCAAGTGTTAGTAGCACAGATGGCAGTTTGTCCTTGTTACTACAGCAAGCTGCCTGCTTCTAAATCTTCATCGGCTAGGATTTTATTAGATAATGATTCTCACATGGAAATTTTCTATTTGATTGTTGGTCCCACACACACACACACATTAACAATTCTTAAAAGTTTCTCTATTCTACATATATCGCAAATTAAAGAAAAATTAACACAAAAACAAAACAAAACAAAAAAGAAAAGCCAATGGGAGAACAATACATTAAAACAACAACACATATACACACTAAACACAACATAAGAAGGAAGACAACAGTCATTCTCATTGTATAAAGCAAACACGTACGCTTCCTTTCTATTATTACACAAAGAAAGAATAAACAATGGACGATTTCTTTAACAAGAACGCAACGAGAATCACCGTCTTTCTTTTCTTTAAGAAGAGAAAGACGGAAAAAAAATCACAACACGGTGTTAGCTAGTAATTTTTCGTCGTTATATGTATAGTTAAGTACCTGTAACTCAGTCTGAGAAACGTCGATTTCTCCTTTGTAAACGAAGTCTATGATGAACTTTAAATCAGCATAGCAGACATCTTGGGGCATTATTATCGTTGGATGTTTGCATGGATTTTCTAGTAATAACTTTTGAAAATAGGATGAACACGCTGACAGTACTACCTGCGGACAAGGATAATACTTCCTGTTAACTCTATACAACTGGTTTTATAATAATAAGAAGAGGATATGTATTGGGAATGAGTCATGTGTCTTTTCAAATATGAAAGACTATACCACCAAAGAATAGTTTTTCAGTCTTCTTTCTTTTATTATAGAGATAGAGTACCCAGGGGTAGTATATCTATATATCTATACATACAGGATGCTCGTTCCATTCCTTCGACCCCTCTTCTTCACTTTCCACGAAAATAAACTCTATGTGAGTACAGTCACAACATAAATTCTTGAAATTGTTTAGTTTACCCCCCGAAAAATGGTCGGTTTTTGAGAAGATAAATAGTACTTACTTTATGTGCTTTTAGCGATAAGTCATTACAGGCCAAAGTCACATCAACAAAAGCTTCATTTTGCAATAGTTGATGAAAAACTGAAGTCATATTACTTTGGTAATTGTTCCATCGTAGGCAGTAATGTTGGCCAGACATAATTTCTGTAAATAAACAAATACAGTTGTTTCTTTTTGTTGTTGTTGTTGTTGTTAGTTCTTTTATAATATTTTCCGTATTTTTCCGTTTAATTATAATGGGAATTTTATTAAATATTTTTGTTATTTTCTCTTTGTTGTTTCAAATATATGTATGTTTTCACGACAAGACCAATTTAGAAGAATGTAGAAAGCAAACAACAAGACTGTATACGTTTTTCTTTTCACATTTCTCTCATTAAATGTTTTGAAGGGGCTTCGTTGTAGCCTCATTCGTCTTGATATAGGTATAGTATATACCTACACATACAAGTTCAACATGAAAAAGTCTAACAAAGAGAGAGAGAGAAGAGAAAGGATAAGAAAAACCGAAATAATATATAGAAGGAAGAGAATAGCGTTATCGTTTCTTTTGCCATGCCCCCATCTTATCCTACTCTATTCGTGCCAGACCCCGGAGTTATTTTTATTTTGTCTTTCTATTGATTTTAGTCCTTTTGCTGTCTGTTCGTTTGGACTAGAGAAGTGAAAAGACTCTGTTATATTATAGTATACGAACGTCTGAGCGGGTTTAACGGTTGAAGAGAGTTTTCAACGGTTTTTCTTTTATACCTGGATTCTCTTCGGTGCATTTCTTTTCATATTTTATATATACGTATACCTACAGCATAAAGCATGGCAGCAACAAAACAGGCTACGACGACGAATAGATAATAACAACAACACCGTTAGTTCCAATTTGAGCCAAAAAATTTTCCTCAATTTATCCAATTTTATTGAAACATAAAAAATCTAATCTTCTTTAAAATTTCTCTATTTGGAAATTTGTATTATCATTACTTCAGTAATGAGATCATATATGTAAACAAAATCTATAGAAGATAAATAGGATTTTTTTTTCAAAAAGAACCAATATTAGCAGATGTTATTGAAAATTGTGTTAATTTAATTTGTTGTATCTATTGCTATAGAATAAAATTGTTCTAAGACGTCAAAAATTGAAAATAACTGATAAAAAATTATTGATCCTATCGTGGCTCCTTATGATCTGAAATTTGAGATTTTACGTGGATATAAATGTGGAAAATTCGATTAAAATCAATTGGAATCATTGTAAATTTTACAGATTTATATAGATTTATCAAAAAATTAATAATAATTCGAGTGTATAACAGACAAAGAAAAGCAATAAAAAATTTGGTAATTAAAATAATCATTTGAACAATAAAAATTTGAACAATACTTATAGTCATTGATTTCAACAGCGATGAGATACCTACAACTATTTAAAACAACAAAATGAGTTTTAATACTTGAAAAAAACTCTGATAATAACACCTACTAATATTTGTGAAGCAATTATTTCTAATCCAACATATTCAAACAAAAATTCAATAATTCGTAATGAGTATTAGTTTAAAGTTTATTCATAAAGAAAAGAAATTGTATTCTTCTTTCTCAAATTAATTAACTCAATTAGAATAGATTAGATGTGAAAATATCTAAGACCGGTCTCATTTTTCGTTAATTCTCTCATCTACTATTTTGAAGTCTCATTATTCATTTGAAACAAGAAAGAAAAAATGGAAAACAATAAAGTGTTTTCCCCTCCAATATTCATGTATATTAAACCACAGTGAACATCTGGACAATCTGGATTTTCACCAGATGGTTCTCTCATTTGATCTCTCTCTCTCTCGATTCCTTTAATTATTTGTTGTTTAAATAAAATAGAAAAAAGAATGTCAACTGCTTTCCATTTAAGTACCAATACTTGTACGATTAATTAGAAAAATCTATTTCCAAAAATATTAAAAATACGTTATAATAGAAAATGTTTTTGTGTTGTTTTTTTTTTATTAGTTTTCTGCTCTAATTATATTCAGAATTTTGAAGAGAAATGCGCCGAACCTTGTATAATAGGAACATAAACATTGTTTGTTACCTCCAAAAATGATATTGGAAAACTTTTATATCAAATACGTATACAGTAAAATTATCAGGAATTTATTGAATCAATGGAGTATTTTTCAGTATCATCTTTAGATTTTATCAACGGAGTGATAAAAAATTTTGGTTGTTTGAATCAATCAACATTTCCATCATCGCCTCGATTTAAGTACCTTACGATTAATAATAAATATTAGAAAATTTTGCCAAATAATGAAAACATCTAGGATTCTAGGATAACTTAAAATGTTACTTGAAATTGGAGTTTTCTAGAAAATCAATAGACTATGTAGTGGTAATCTGTAAGAATATGATTCACAGAAGAAGAAAATACAAAAATCTGTTGTTGAAGTATTTTTATTTTTATGAAACAAACCAAAATCTTGCCCAAAGTTATTTATAATTCGAAGAGTAATAATAATAACAACAACAATATTTGCACATTGGATGGATATCTTTATACAATTATTGTTAAATTTATCTTATTATTTACTTGTATTTTGGAAAAATCGAAAATATAATCACAAGGAGAGTTTTACACAAAAAAATTCAAAAGGAATCCTTAAGAAATGAACGCAAAATAAAAAGGCATATAATTACTTATTACTATCAAATTAAGAATACAGTGAACTCTTTTATAAGATAACCTGTTGTTTCTTTAAAGAGTCAACAGGAAATTTGGCAAAAGTCCTTTTAAGCGCCTCAACTTTGTAATAATTAGAAAAACAAACAACTAGTTTTTTTATTATTATTGTCATTCATTCAGACAAACAATCGTATGAAGTGAGTTTTATCTCTGTATTATTATTAATTCGTAAGTCGGTCAGTTTGACTGATATCGTTAGAATACGATAACAACAAAAACTAAGAATAGTTTTCAAGATTTTCAATTTTTTATAAAGAGGCTCGTTTCATGAGGTGTACTGTAAATCAGTAACATAATTTAGTTTTTTTTTTAAAAAAGGGTTCGAATTTCAAATTTTCAATACTGTTTCGTCCTTATTTTTTGTAACAAAGTGTAATATTTCAAGAGATCTTCTCATATTGTTAAATAAACATCAACAAAAGCTTTCTAGAGAGAAACAAACTACCTACTACTACCTGCATTTAAATTCCGTCCAATTCTGTTATCTTCGAATACGACGCTCCATTTCTAGATGAAATTGGAAATGGGATAGAAATGCATAGAAATGGAGCTTCGTTTTTCCTCAATTCTATGACATTTTTTTTCCGAAAAAATGAATTTAGCTGATATCCATTTACCAAATAATGATATCAATCTACTAGTAGCCGAGCTTTTCAACCGTAAATGGGTGAGGAGAAGACCATCTATGAAGACTTGTTGCCGGAATACCGTTTAACTATCAAAGTGGACGATGACGATAAATACAGGACCGTAGCCAAGTGCAAAATATCCTGTTAACGAATTAAATCTCTACAGATGGTGGAGAAATAATTGTCCTATGGGTGGCTCAGAATTTTTCAGGCCACTATCGAACTACGGTCCTGATAGAAACATAAAAGACAAGCTTTATCTTGTGTACTATAAAATCTTTATGTACGGAATGTTTTACTTCATTATTGGTCAAAAGTCAGGATGTCCTTATCAGATTCCATATAGGAACTATAAAGACAGCCAAGACATGATAAATTTATCTTTATGAACAACAGATTTTTCCTTAAAAAAAATTATTATCTATAGGTATACAATTATGAAAATGGGTATAAAATTTAAACATTTCTAATCTGTTTTTAGTTTCTTTTATTTACTTTTATACTAGGTAAGTAGATATGAAAATAATATAATAAAATGCTGTATAATCCTAAATTAAAAAAAAAATTAGCTTCAATGTTTTCTCAAGATGTTGTACTCATTTATATCTTGTTCACAAGGGCAGACATGTAGAAAGCAAACAATAAACAAGATAAAAAGAACCAATTTCAAGTAGATAACATTTCTATAATAGTAGAGAAAACGAAGATAAAATACTCTCTCTCTCTGTATTCGAATATGATCTAGAAGTTTTTTCTTTTTTTTTAATGATACAACAGAGATACAAAAGAGAGATGATATGATTGATATTGTTGTTGAAAAGGACCAGGGGAGGAAAAAGCATAGATCCTGCGAAGAAATTTTTTGGGGTGCTCTATTTTTTTTTCAAGTACAACAAGGGCTACGATTACGCATACTCAAAAGAGGAACGCATGCATGCGTAGATTTGCGTGGGGATAGGTCGCGCCAGAATGCACTTAATTCAAATTTGAATATCTTACGAATGTCAACAATTAAAAGCTCATTCTCCTTATTGAAAGATTGGCGGATCGTTAACAGAATTAAGTAGGAGAAAGTGCAAAAAGATTTTAGTGTTTGTTGGGTGAGTGAAAGATTTTTTTTTTTGAAAAAGAAACTGGAGCAATTTCCGCTATACATTGTATGAAAATCTAGAAATAGATGTATTTATTGCCGTAAAAAAACGGCGGATAATTTTAGGCACTAACAGGATTCTTACCTGTTTAGCCGTGTTAATATCCAGCTGACACAAATCAACATGCAAAATAAATACGAGAGATTGAAGGAATTAATAATAATAATAATAAAAAAAACCCGATCATAAATTGCGGACACGTTAAAGAGAAACGAGAACCAAAGGCCGCAGTGGAAAACGGACTGCGATTAGAGAAGAGACAGGCTCACTATTTTGTTGTGTGGATCAAATTCGTTTCTCTCTCTCCACTCTTCCCACATCTCTTCGCTCACTCTTTCAACTTTTCACCATCCTCTCTCTCTTCCATACCACTTCTCTTCTTAACAAAAACCGAAGCCGTATAGGCACCGATGAACGATCCAGCACGCACAATTCTGTGAAGCTAACCCCCTACCTAACTGTTAACCGCGAAAGCTTACTATCTGATTGGTGCTTAAGTCAGAATTGTTGCGCATTAGTATTTAGCGCATCGTAATGACGTCACCGAATGTTCGTTCTATCGACTTCGTGACGAATGCCAACTCCCAACTTACAACTGTATCGCCGGCCGCTTTCAGTCGAACGAAGCCATTACTTCATAAAGCACGTTTCCATGTTGGCTCTATTGATAAAAAATCTAAAAAAATAAACTCAAGTGAATATTTTTGTGATATTTAGTGTTAGTGTGCCAAAACAGGTAACTAATTCATTAACAATTACTTTGATCTAGAAAAAAACTTAATTATTTAAGTAATAATTACAAATTTTCTAAATGGTAATAGAACAGGGCAGGGAAGCTTTGTTGCTGCAACAGAGTGCCAACGAAGCTTTTCTTTCCATACAATTTCTCACATATCCTGAAAGCTCACATCTGTTTTAATTAATAATTGCTTGTAAATTATTGAGTTTTTTGTTGATTTTATTGTTTATTTTTCGAAATTTATGTTGAATTTTTTTAATTTTTGTCCGATTATTTGAAAGTGGGTTTCGCCATTTTTCCAGTATGCTTCGGAAAAGCGGCCATTGTTGGACAAAGCCAACGCTTCGCTTTCCCTTCCTCCCCCACCACTCTCTACTTGCTTTTTTGATGACGTGATTTCCGTTAAGCTTGCCAGGCGCGTCCCTCTCACATTTTCTTTCCTTGAACCGTTACTTTAATATTTTTTTTCTTCTTCGTCGTCTCTGTCTTTGGCGTGTGGTTTGGTTTGTTCCACTTTCCGATTTTTCTTGATGTCAGTCAGCGGTACCACTTTTTGTCTCTCTCTTTCTCAAGTAAATTTCCGTACCATTTTCAGTAAATAAGATTTGACAAAAGAATTTACTACAATTGTCTTTAATTGAAAATTATTATTAAATTAAAAACCACCTGTTTACTAAGTAAGGCTTAAGTCATAATTGTTGACTACTATAAGTAATTAATGATTTAAGTGCTACCAGTTTCTAAGTGCATCTTTGTTTGTTTTTATAGAACAATGGATGACGACCAACAGTTCTGCTTGAGATGGAACAATCATCAATCTACTTTAGTAGCTGTGTTTGATACTTTATTAGAAAATGGAACTTTGGTAGACTGCACATTGGCAGCAGAAGGAAAATGCTTGAATGCGCACAAAGTCGTCTTGTCAGCATGTAGTCCATTTTTCGAAGTATGTTTGATTTTTGGGTAAAATGTTATTTTTATTTATTGATTTATTTTATTATTTTTAGTCATTATTGTCACGACATTATGATAAACATCCGATATTAATACTAAAAGATGTGAAATTTCAAGAATTGAAAGCTATGATGGACTATATGTATAGAGGTGAAGTGAACATATCCCAAGATCAATTGGGTGCTTTATTAAAAGCAGCCGAATCATTACAAATAAAAGGATTATCAGACAATAGAAAAGGTGGTGGTGAAACGGAACGTAAACAACCACCACAATTACCACCAGCAGCTAAAAGTCCACAACCAACAACATCATCATCATTACCAAAAGTACAAGGTCTGACGATAGAACAACGTAATCAAAGAGATGATAATAGTCGTGAAGGTTCACAATCACCAGGGCCAAGAAAGAAGAAACGAATGCGACATAAAAGTGAAGATTTAGACAACCACCATGACGCTTCAAATTCATCAGAATCTCATCATAGTAATCAAGCACCCGCCCAAAACATTCCTTCTTCTATGTTACCTGCCTCGAAAATTGCCGATGTGCCTGAAAATGTAGAAACCAAATCTGAAATATTAACGAGGCATAAACAACAATCGGATGATGGATCCCAAGTTCCTATAATAAAAGAGAAATTAGAAACACATACAGAACTGATGCTTGAACCAAAGTCTGAATATGTTGATGAAATGAATGAGGACAGTATTGAAGATTTGACACTTGATGATGACGATATTAGTAATATGGAAGGTATGGATGATGGAGCTGGGCCTAGTCATGGCAATGCGGGTGAAGGTTCGAGTCAAGGTAAATAATTATTATTTTTAATTATCATCGAAAAACAAAAATAAATCGAATTTCATTTAGGTTTCGGCGGTTGGCATATGGGTAACCAAAGTCAAGATGAAGTATTTTTAGCCGCACAAGAAGCGGTTGGAGCTCATCGTGATTCACAAGGTAAGATTTATATTTCAATTATTAACACTTCTTAGTCAATTTGTAGAAACATGTACGTCCAAATTATATTAAGAAGTCATGTTTCTGTAAACTGGTTGAGAGGTTTTTATACTCACGGTTTGTATAGCAAAATTATACTTTGATTTTTCAGTCTCTGATTTTATTTTATTTTATTTTGTAGCATTTGTTGCTTTTCCTGCCCTATGCTTATTTTTGGTTGCAAGTAGTTAAATCTTTGTAGAATAGTAAATTATTTTGTTTATTTGAAGTTTTTAAAATTTGTTGCCATTCTCCCCACAAGGCAGTTATAGATTTGAATTTGTTTTTTTTATTGTAATTTTCGCGTTAATTTTAAAAATCTTTGCAAAATTATAAAATTAAGTCTGGAAAGAATTGAACATTTTCGTTGATTTACGTGTGGAATAAGCAGTTTTGATTTAAAATGGTATCAATCAATCAGTTTAGGGGGTCGACGATCTCTTATACAAGGTAAGATCGGGGAGAATTGGTATAAAATCAAAATGTTTGCCGTATTTTCTAGATTCAATGGTCAAATAATATGAATATTTATTATAAATAATTGGGTTAAACATTTTGATTTTGAATAATCAGAGACTGTAACGTCTCGGTGCATTATGATTTCATCAATTTTCCTGCTTTTTAATTATTTTTTTTTGATTTAATCTTTTTTATTATTTTTATTTTTATACTTTCTATTTATATATAAGAAAGAAATGTTTTGCTATACAATCATTGTGGGTATTAAATTTGTTGGGGTTTGCAAATTAGTGGAAACCATAGATAATATGAATACGTTTTATAAAGAAATTCTAATTATTGCATAATTTGTGGTTTCCTCTAAAATGTATACTGTTGGCCTTCTATCTCATGTATCTTTCTTGTACTATCGGTCTAACATACTTGTATTTATCATGTGCATGCTTCCATTTGAATTTTTAATCATTATTGTACAACAGGCTAATTTTAGTCCTGTTGTTCTTGATTTTATTATTTGAAATTTTTGTATGTTTTTTAATACACGTTTTATTCGTGTATGAATTTTTGTGGTTTTTCAACGTTTAGTGATTTGTGAAAATTTTGATCATAATTCAATTGAATTATGATTGTTTTTAAAACCGGTTTGTGTAGTTGGATAGTTTTTCTATCCAATGAGGTATCAATTTCTGTTGGTAATAACTTCTTGTAGTTGCATACATTTGTATGTAATGAGGTAATACATCAACTTCAAAATTTACTATCAATTAAAAGATTTTGTAGTGTTTTGTTGTTGTAGTTGGGCATTAGTTAATGCTCAATGAGGTAACTTTTTTGGGAATTTTAAAAAAATTGTGTTTATGTAGGTTTTTGTTGTTTGGTAAGTAATGATAACTGAGTGGTAAAAAATTCTACAGTACCAATATTTATTGGAAGTCTTCGTGTTTATTAGTGTTCTAAAAATTTCAGTGCAGAGTTCTTTGTATTTTTTTACGAAGAATTCACCCTCTCCGTCCTTATTTTTTTTTTTTTCAACTAATTTACAGATTTGTAATTTAGTGAAGGTTTTTTATCCATTTTAGTATTAAACTGATATAACTAAAATTATTAGGTGAGTGTAATTGTTCAATTTTTCTCTCCAAATAGGATTTAAGCAACGAAGGGCTAATGTGATTTGCTGCAACATTGAATATTTATTTAGTGGTGCATAAAAATCGCAAAATTGTGAGTGATTGAATGGTGGTCTTCCCCTTGTCCCCCTCTAAACTGTAGTTTATCTACATAAACTATCAATCCGTTGTTTTTTTCTTATGCACTGGAGTACTTTT
>JAZBHA010000001.1:140080-206532 GCA_037464855.1 Iselma pallidipennis
GAATAATCTTCATTGTTTTGTTTTCAGATCGATTTAATTGTCACAAGTGTGGAAGAGTTTATCGTTATTTGAAAAGTTTACAACGTCATATACGTTATGAATGTGGTAAAGACAAGACTTTCCATTGTCCCTTTTGTGATTATTCTGGTTACCAAAAAATCCATGTATCTCTACATGTTAAACGTAAACATACAAACATGTTGTGATTCTAGTATCTAGTAATAATAGTCTTAATAAAATTATTTATTCCCTTTTTTGAATTTATTTAAATAAATCTACCATTGTCTTCCAAATATTAATGTTCTTTGCTCTTATGTTAATGTTAATTATGTTTGTTTTTCTTTTATTTTTCAGCCGCCAATAAGTTTACATGTACCACATGTGGAAATACGTATAAACATCGAACCAATTTAAAAAGACATCTTAAATATTATTGCCGAAAAGAGCCGACATTTATTTGTCCCTATTGTAATTACTGTACATTCCAGAAAAGCCATCTAAAAGGCCACATTCTTAGAATACATCCAAGTTTTCCTGTAATCTAGTTTTTTTGGGGAATAAAATATCAATAAATCGTTTTTTTTTTATTTTTTATTATTAATTTCCGATACTAAATTGTTGATAGGATTTGTTCTAATTTGTTCCATTTTTAGGTGAAAAACCGCTCCAACCCAAACCATTGATCAAAATTTTGGCCGTTGAAGATCTTCGCAGTGATTTTATTCTAGCGAATATCAAACGAGAAACACCGTCATCAACTATTAAAAGTGATATTAAATCAACAACCGGTCAGATAAAAAAAACTGATGATTTTATTGTCAAAGAAGAAAATATGGACAATCAAGAAATGAATCTGGCGGCAAGTGGTAAGAAAAATTTCGGTCGTCCACGATCCTCTTTAACATCAAATCGAATGAAAATCTTCTTGAATATGACACCAATGGATCTACCGAAACCGGCGAAGAAAGTGTGTGCTTGTGAAAAGGATATGGCACAATTGAAGAAACCGGTTGATACATTACGTTGTTATAAGTGTGGAGTATTATTTGAACGTGCCAAATATTTGGTACATTTAAAAGTTTGTAAAAATCAACCGACAAGAACGAAATTCGGTTGTACCAGTTGTAATTTCACCGATTTCGATATGAAAGAATTGGAAAATCATATTCGAACAACTCACAAAAGAAAATAATTAGTTTTTTGTTTTAAACTATTATTATAATAAAATTCAATCAATAATAAAAGTTGTCGATTAGTAGCGGTGTTTTTGTGTCTTTCCTTCAGTATAATTTTGAGGTATTTTTAGTTTTTTTGATTTTTTTGATTTAGGATTATATTTTGATTTTAGTTGTTTGCATGCCGTTAAAGTTTTGTTGTAGATCTCCTATTGGTTAATTAATTATTTTATTTTATTTTCATCTTTTTTTTACAACAAACCAAAATTGAAATTTTCAGATGGCTATAATTCAGACCAAGAGAATCATAGAAAAATGAAAAGATCGACGAAAAAACCTGCGGCCAACCATCATCATTTTCTGGATGATAATAACATCGCTGAAATACCGGCATTAAGTGAATTATTTATGTGTACGAAATGTACGAAAACGTATCGTTTAAAACATTCATTAACACGTCATGTTAAATTTGAATGTGGCAAAGAACCAATGTATGCATGTAGTTTATGTCCACGTCGTTTTAAACATAAATACGATCTAAATGTCCATAGAAAAAGTAAACATTTCAATATCGATATCCGGAATCAACGGAAAAATAAATCGTTGGATCCGGTTGTAGCGAATTCTTTAATTAAGACTGATTAATAAAAATGGTGATTTTTTTATACGCGAATAGTACAAGTTTGTCCACTATGTTCAAATGATTAAGACTGATTATTATAGGTCTCAGTCCATTTTTTTTCTCATATTTTAGGATTATTTGATTGATTATTGGGAATTGTAGTGAAAATTGTTTGTATTTTCTAGTTTTGGGCCAACGTTTCGTCACCGTGTGGTAACTTCTTCAGGGACTCAAGTAATCGACTAGTTGGGTCCCTGAAGAAGTTATCACACGGTGATGAAACGTTGGCCCAAAACTAGAAAATACAAACAACGGTATTCCACTACAATTTCTAATAATCAATCAAACAATCAAATATAAAGTGAATATTTTAGGATTAGTTTCTATGTATTTTTTTTACTTACAATCAAATTTTTGCTAATTTTCCAGTATTGACAATAAAGTTCATCAACAATTATTTTGTTTTTATCATCAAAACTCAGCATATAAAGTCTAACGAATAAGCTGTACTAATTTTTGTTGTTTTTCTTTAAAATTTTGGTAATTTGTGGCGAAACCAAATTACAAAACAGTATTGAAATCTCTTTTTCCATTATAGAGTTCGGCTGTCCACAATGTAACAAATCTTATCGACGACCAGATTCACTTCGACGACATTTACGAAATGAATGTAACATGAATGGTAGATGGGCATGTCCTTTATGTAAACGAATCTTCAAACATAGATTCAATATGAGAAATCATCTAAGAAAACAGCATTCTTTTGAGGAATACAGTCGATTCAATCAATTTTATACGAAATAAAATTGAAAAAACAATAAAAATCTGTTCTTTTTACAAACGAATTTTTATTAAAAACAAACAAATACTACGCCCTATTAGTTGTATGTGTGCTTGTTTGTTGAACTGGACGTGAACTTTTAGGCTGATAAAATATGAAACTTTGAAGACATCATGTTTCAGGCTATGACTACGACGATGATGATGATGAGGAGAGAAGATTTCATTGTCCGAAATGCTATAAAGGCTACAAATACAAAAGAAATCTAAGTGTTCATTTAAAGAATGAATGTGGAAAAGAACCGAAATTTCGTTGTCCCTTCTGTCGACATAGATCCCATAGAAAATTCAATTTAAATCTGCATATCAAACATATTCATAATATTGAAGTTATTTAAAGAAAATTCCATTCTAATTAATCTGTATCTAGTCGTGTACTAAGTCATATTATAATAAAATTCTATAACAACATAATCTTTTCTTGTTTAAAGGACTTCTTTATTAATTAATTTCTTTTTTTTTTCGGTGGTTTGTTTTTCATAAATATTTGGAGAAAATAAATGAATTTGTTACAGAGCCGAGATTGGTTTGTCCTAGATGTGGAAGAACATATAAAAATACGAATTCATTACAAGCACATTTGAAGTTAGATTGCGGCATAACACCGAAATTTTACTGTTTAAAATGTGGCCTTTCATTCAAACGAAAATATGTTCTAAAAAGGCATATGATTACACATGATGATTGAATGTGTTGTTGTTTTTTTATTGTTTTGGTTGTTGTTGTTGTTGTTGTTGTGGTTGTTGTTTTACTTTCTTATTTGTACCTAATTTTAAATAAAAAGTTAATATTGATTTTGGGAACGTATTTTATTTTGTAAAAATTGTTTCAGGTGCAACAATGACTTGTTCCCAGTGTAGTAAGAAATTCCAAAATGCACAAGCCCTTATCAAACATCTATTTCAAGAATGTTGGTTATAAAAACAATGTTCAACAATTCTTGTTTAGATCTCAAAATTTTTCAAAAAAATATACATCTCTACTAACAAATCTTGTTTTATTTCGTGAAAATATTAATAATTTTAGTGTTATTATTTTTTTTTGTTTGCAGATTTTCAAAAAATCTCTTGTCCCAATTGTCGACGACGATATAAAAGTAAGGCGTCATTATCAGCACATTTATCTAGAGGTTGTGAAAGTTTGCAAAAAATATCGTGCCCCAAGTGTCATCGAATTTATAAAACGAAAGGATCATTAGCAACACATTTATCGAGAGATTGTGAAAAAGAACTTAATTTTCTATGTACATTGTGTCCGTACAAAACTAAACGAAAAGAAAGTCTATTTCGACACCAACAAAATATCCATTTTAAATATTAATTATTATCCGAAAAATTTGTCTCTAGTCTTATTAAGAATGGTAATAAATTTTTGCATGATATTGTTGTGTTTTCGTGTTTTTTATTTACTTTTCTTTTGATTTTTTGATGTTTTCTCTACAACGTTGTTGGGTTTTTTTCTAGGTTTTAACGTTGGTCGTGTTGTTTGTGATCGGTGTAATAAGATTTATAAAAATTTGCACACACTAATTGTAAGAATGCATCAAATCCAAGATTGCGGCAAAGAAAAAATTAAGTGTCCCTATTGTCCGAAAGAGATCAAAAGAAAAAGTTACGCAAAATTACATATTGAAGATTGTTGTAAAAAATACCAACAAAGTGTCCTTATTGCTCAAAGTTATTTGGAAGGAGAAGTTGTCCAAATTACATAAAAAACCACTAACCACTAATTGTATTTGTGTTAATTAAACTCTTTTTTGTCCATTTTTGAATATTAATTTACGAAAAAATAGTTTTAATTTTTTTTTTATATTGAAAAATGGCAATAAAATACTGCATGATATTGTATTTCGTGTTGTTTATTTATTCAATTAATTATCCATTTATATATCTACGACCTTACTGGTATTTCTTGCAGGTTTATCACTGGATCCTGTTATTTGTGGTCAATGTAATAAAATCTATAAAAATCTGCATACATTAAAAATGCATCAAATTCAAGATTGCGGTAAAGAGAAATCAATAAAATGTCCCTATTGCCCGAAGCAATTCAAAAGAAGAACTCATGCCAAATTACATGTACAACGGCAACACAACTGATATTTTCACACCATCCCCTGATTCATTCTGTTTTTGTGTTAAATATAATTATCAATGTATATTTCAATTTATTAACTTGTAATTAAAAAGAATTTCCAGCGTAGTGCTGATGATGACCTAAACCCCGAAACCGGTCCAGCAAGAATAATAAAATAAAATTCATAATTGAATTCTTGTTTTTGATTCCATTCAATAAATAACGTAGATATTAAATTGATCTGTTTTTAATTTAATTAATAAATAATTATAATCATCCTTTCAGGGAAGGCTGTAGATTGTCCTCAATGCCATAAAACCTACAAGAATCTCAACTGTTTACGATCACATTTGACACAGGATTGTGGCAAAGCGAAACGGTTTCAATGTGGATATTGTTATTCGATATTTAAACGAAAACAACATTTAAAAGATCATATGTTTAATCTACATTTACATCGTTGATATTAATTATTATTATTAATGTATTGTTTTAATTTAAATTAATAAAACATTTAAAAAGTACTGTATTTGGTCAATATTTTGTCGATAAATCTCCACTATAATCGATTGAGTTTGTTGTAAAAATTGCTCAAAATTTCTGTGAAAAGATTGCATTTGTTGCAGGTTCCTCCCGAACAGTGTGTCCAATCTGTAAAAAAATCTATAAAAATCCAGAAACATTGGCTGTACATCGTAGTTTAGATTGTGGCAAAACAGCAATTTATGTCTGTCCAGAATGTCCATTTCAAAGCCGAAGAGCGTACAATTTGAAAAAACACATACAAAGATTCCATAATTATCCCAAAATTCAATAAAGTTATTTGAAGAATGTTAGTCTAATTTGTTTTCGGTTTCAAAGAAGAAAAAAAAACAGAATAATTAAGATATTAGTTGTTTATTTATATATAATTTCCCTTTTCAGGTTGTGAGATTTGTAATCAATCAAATCGACCGTTATCATTCCATCGAAAATATTGTGGCAAAATTGTTGTATTTAAATGTTTGATAACGACATGTACATATTCGACAAAAAGTCGATCAAATTGGTATAGACATATGAGACGAATTCATAATATTCTTGATGATAATTACCTGAAAATGACAATTAACGATTGTGGTGTGATACTTAAAAATTAAACGTTTTTAATTCATATATGTTTTTATCACAGTATTTTTGAGAATATTTACCAAAAAAGTGAGTGAATTTCATTTTTTTTTTGGTTTGTGATATAATTCTTCTTATTGGCTTTATAGTAAATAATTGATATTTCAGGTGACAACCGGCAATTTGTTTGTCCAAAATGCGGCAAAACATATCGACATAACTCATCTTTATCGAATCATCGACGATTCGAATGTGGTAAACCACCTTCATTCATCTGTACCAGATGTAATACAGCATTTGTCCGGAAACAATCATTACAAAGACATTTAGCTTTTACATGTAAATTGTTCAATGAAAATGTGCTTCAGAAATAGTTAATTAATTAATAAATATTGTGCAATTCATGGTTTTTCCTTTTGTTGTTGTTGTTAAATGTTCCTCCAACTAACACTAGTTATTAGTTTTTGTATATAAAATAATAATATGTAAATAAAATTTTCTATATTTTTATTACAGAACAACATCCTATAAGTTGTAAGAATTGTGGAAAAACATACAAACGTGCCACAACATTATCTAAACATCAGAAGTTTCAATGCGGCAAACTGAAATCGTTTATTTGTGCAACTTGTGATCGTGCATATACACAGAAACAGGCTTTAAAAAATCATATTGTCAAATGCCATTCTCGTGGTATATCCAAGAAAAATTCACAGTAATAAATTCAGTTTTCTATACTGTAGTTTTATTCTAAAAATTTGTTTTACTGATTAAACTTTTATTTATCTAGGTGAGTAGATTTGATTTGTATTTTTCTGTCTGTCGACTATATTGATCTTGTTCTTTTTTTATTTTTTGTCGTATTGATACGATTCGTTTTTCAGATTATGGAGAATTTCGTGGTAGATTTTCATGTTCAAGATGTTTTAAAACTTACAAACATCGTGGTAGTATAGCAAGACATTTGAAATATGAATGTGGTAAAGAACCACAATATCAGTGCCAATTATGTTCATTTAAATGTAAACGTTACGATCATCTGTATACGCATATGAATTCAAAAAAACATAGATCACTCCTATATGCTTAAGCAAATTTTTGTAAGCTTTTATCTAAATTCATTAAAAGTACAAAATATCACAACGTAGCATGACAAAAACTCAATTTAAAAAGGCATCTTCCATGTATTCTTCCTGATAAATAATTTGTGGAAAGTGTGTAACTTTTTTGCGTTAAATAAATCATTATTATTATATTTTTTTTATTAAAGTTTCTTTTTGTGGAGTAAATTGAACAAAAATTTTTCGTTTAACGCCCTTTTAGGTACTAATTTATTTTAGTTTTTTGTGGTTTTCGCAGTAAAACGATGAAATTTGGTGGCGGGAAACTCTTACCACAAATTTCTAATGGGGTAATTTTTTTTTTTAATTCTTACAGATTATGTGGAACACAATGGAGTATATGTTTGTAGAAAATGCTCTAAAAAATACAAACATAAATGGACCGTACGGCGACATGTAAAATATGAATGCGGTAAAGAACCACAGTATCAATGCCATTTATGTTCAGTTAAATTTAAACGTTACGAACATCTTCATTCACATATGAATTCAAAAAAACATAAATAATTTTGTAAAATCATTATCTGAATTTAATAAAAGTTATCGAGTTGAATGTATATTTTTGATGATTATTATCGGCCACTTTCATAATTGACTTTAACTTTAATACTTTATCGACTCTTTAGGCCAAGTACGAAACTATCGGATTTCCAACAATAATCAAGTGTATTTCAGTTTTCCACTTCGAAAATCCGACACTAAATGTACGTTAACGTCCTTAAAGTCACTTCAACTTATGAGACTTGCCTCACATCTAATAAAGCAATTTTTTTCAGGTTTCTCTTGTTATAAATGCCGAAAATCGTATAAACATAAAAGGACTTTACAGAGACATATACAGTATGAATGTGGAATACAGCCTAAATTTTTTTGTTCTCATTGTTCAAAAGCTTTTACACATAAATCCAATTTAAAAGGACATCTTTCTCGTATTCATGGTATAGTCTAGGTATTTTGACTTGGGTCCTTTGACTAAAACAACCACAACACAATAATTAGTCTCTGTCAAGAGTGGTAAACCCAGCATCTGGGCACAAGACCGCAGATTCTCCAATTTTTCCCCGATTCTAGCAAAGGAAGACATTAAACTCGTGGATTCTATAGCTACGTGCTGGCCTGATACTAGACTTACTTTTATTGTTTTAGTCAAAGGGGCCACGTCAAAATAGGTCGACTGTGCACTCAATATAACTGTGTAAAATTGTGTTAATATTCAATAAAAGTGCAAAATATTGATTAATCTCTTTTATTATTATTTTTTATATTTTTCTCTTCTTTTCTCTTTATATTTTTGGTATATTTTTTCTATTAGTCAATCTAATGTAGTAACTTTTTCAGATGTTTATCGTTATTTTTGTTATAAGTGCCGAAAATCGTACAAACATGAGGGAACATTACGGAGACATAAGAAATACGAATGTGGAGTGCTACCGAAATTTGTTTGTAATTATTGTTCCAAAGCTTTTACACATAAAGCCAATTTAAAAAGGCATCTTTATTGTATTCATGATAATAAATAATTTGTACAAAAACATGTGTTTTTTTGCTCTAAATACATCAATATTATTATGTTTTTAATTTTTAGTAGCAACTTAATTATCATTTTTCATCTAATAAAGAAGATTTTTTCCTAAAGTAAATTTAACAAAAATTTTTCACTTTAACATTCCTTTAGATACTAATTTTTTTTTTTAATTGTTGGTTTTCACAATAAAACGATGAAGCTTGGTGACGGGAAACTTGTAGCAAAATTTGATGACTATTTTTATCGAATAATTTCTGATTATTTTACAGATTATCTGGAACATAATGGGACATATTTTTGTACAAAATGCTTTAAAAAATACAAACATAAAGGCAACATACGGCGACATTTAAAATATGAATGCGGCAAAGAGGCAATGTTTAAATGCAATATGTGTTCGTTCCGTTGTAAACGTTTAGATTATTTGAAATTTCATATGAAATCAACTAAGCACAAGATTTCATTACAATAATAATTTTTTGGTTTCTATATGTATGATTTTAATCTTGAATTAATTAATTAATTATGTATTTTTAGAAAGACAAACAATATATTTTAATATTTTATTTGGTTTATTTTTGAGTTTAATTTTTTTTTTTTAATTTGTTTCTGCAAAACATCTCTTATTTCCATTAATTCCTCAAATTAATTAATTTAACATACAATATTTTCAAATTTATTCTAATCACTGTTTTATCAATAAATTTCATTTAATTTATGAACAGCAAACAGTATAATAGTTTTATTTGGTTTTTAGCTCTGCAGAAAAGTTTCCCTTGTACTAGATGTGGAAAATCGTATACGTTACGAAGGAATTTACAAAGACACGAGAAAGTCGAATGCCAGAAGGAGAAACGATTTGTTTGTTTGGTATGTGGACATAGGACATTTTATAAAAGTGATCTTAGAACGCATATTTTCAATAAACATGGCCTGAGAATCAAATTACAAGATTTCAATTTTTGAAAAAAAACCGGAATGTTATTTATTGCAAATTTCTAATAAATAATTTGTTTTTATTCAATGTAAATGCTACTTTTTAATTCTTGTATTGATACAAAATAAAAAAAAATAATAAATGTTAACATAATAAAAGGGTTTTATTTGATTTTGATTTTTTTTGTAAAAATTCATCCATAGTTTTCAGTAGATATTCTATAATTGATGTTCTTTTACTAGTTTTTCTTCATTATATTGTTTTCTTCTAGTACCGGCACGTTTCTATTGTGGTCATTGTGGAAAATCGTACACAATCAGGAATAATTTGAAGAGACACCAAAAAGTCGAATGTGGTAAAGAGAAGAAACAAATCTGCCATTTGTGCGGTGCAAAATTTTATTATAAACATCACTTAGTTACGCATGCTAATCAGCATATAAGAAAATGAAACGAATCAAATATAAACATTTGTTATTATTATTTTTTTTTAATTGTTTAATAAATATTATAACAAAATAAAAACGGTTTTTTCTATATATATTATATTATTTGTCTTGTGTTGTTTTCAATAAATATGTTGTAAATTAAGTTGTTCTATTCTATTCTATTTTTGTTATTAAATTGTAATTTTCTTTTAGCACGGAATCGTTTTGCTTGTGAACAATGCGGCAAATCATATACAATCCGAAATAATTTAAGAAGACATCAACGTGTTGAATGTGGACAAGAGAAGAAGCAAAAATGTCATTTATGTACAGCAAAATTTTATTATAAACAAGAACTAACGACACATATACATATAAAACATGTTTTCAATCAGAAAAAATACAATTATCTGTAATCATTTTTCAGTTATGGGACAATTTGTTAAGTCACAATCTAAGTTCACAATTCCGCTCGAATGTTCATAAATACTGGATTTAGAATGTGACTGTACACGTTAAAGTCGCCTTACAATTCATTATGTGTGTGTGTGTATTAATTGGTGATCGTTTCCATTTACAATAATAAATTCTTTCTAAATTACAACTTTCTATCATTTCAAGTTGACTTTTTGTAGGAATTGTTGAGTGAGAAGAAAATTACAGTAATAATAGGTTGTTTGTTTTGAAGTTTTTTCATTTTTTGATGTAAAAATGTCAGTCTTTTTGGTGGAGAAAATTGTTAATTGTTGTTTCGTTTCGTTTTCTTTTTATAGATTATTGGAGAGTTGGTAGACCAAGTAAATATTTTATGGATGTGAATGGTCGATATCCATGCATAAAATGTGGTTCATCATATAAACAAAAAACACATTTAATACGACATATAAATTTCGAATGTGGTGTAGAACCGAAATTTATCTGTTTCTGTGGTAGACGATTTAAACAGAAAAGCAATTATAATACACATTTAAAATGTTTACATCGTATGTAGAATTCGTAATATTTATAATAATCGTGAATTATATTCGGTGGGATTCTGAACAAAATCATCGTCATCGTCAATAAGGACTATTTTGATAGTTAAACGGTATTCTGTAAGCAAGTCATCGTTAAGGCTTTAACGGCGGTCGTTTTTCCCACCCCCACACACACAGTTTATAATCGTGATTTATTCGATGGGAGTCTGAACAAAATCATGGTCATCGTCAATAAAGACTATTTTGACAGTTAAACGGTATTCTGTAAGCAAGTCTTAGTTGACGTTCAGCGCCGACACTCAGCAAGCGGTGGTGACGATGACAATGATTTTACTACAGAATCGGAACGATTATTTATTAAGAGTATTTATTATAATTGAAGGAAAAGTATTTTGTATAATCTTCCAATAAATCGATGTTCCTATAAAGTGTTGTTGTTGTTAATTAAATAAAATTTGAGAAACATAAACATGTTTGATCACACATAAAAAATTTCTTTTGATCTTCTAGGTCCACCAGTCTTCATTTGTTGTAATTGTAATCGAACATACTCACGAAAACATAATCTAAAACGACATATGGAATATGAATGTGGCCAAGAACCGAAATTTATCTGTTTCTGTGGTAAACGATTCAAACAGAAAAGCAATTATACTACGCATTTAAAATATTTACATCGTATGTAAAATTCGTAATTGTTTATAATCGGTAGTTATTCGGTGAGATTCTGGACAAAATCATCGTCATCGTTAATGAGTACTGTTTTGACAGTTAAACGGTATTCTGTAAGCAAGTCGTTGTCAAGGCTTTGTGGACGATCTTTTCACCACTCACACACAGTTTTACAGTCGTGAATTACTCGGTGGGATTCTGAACAAAATCATCGCCATCGTCAGTAAAGACTATTATGACAGTTAAATGGTATTCTTTAAGCAAGTCTTCGTCAAGTCTTTGTAGATGGTCTGTTCTCAACCCACGCACGGTTGAAAAACAAGTCGACAATGACAATGATTTTATTACAGAATCGCCCCGATTATTTATTATTTATTATAATTGACGAAAAGTATTGTGTAAAATCTTCCAATAAATCGATGTTCCTATGAAATGTTGTTGTTAATTAAATAAAATTCGAGAAACATAATGTAATATTTGATCACAAATAAAAAATTTCTTATTATCTTCTAGGTCCATCCATCTTCAGTTGTTATCATTGTAATCGAAAATACACACGAAAACATAATCTAAGACGACATATGCAATATGAATGTGGCAAACAACCATTGTTTCAATGTCCTTTATGTCCCAGCAAATGTAAACGCAATGATGCTCTCAAAATACATTTAAAGAATATTCATGGTTATGGGTTTGAGTAATAATAATAATAATAATAATAATAATAATAATGACAATGTATTTTTATAAATACAATAAATAAATTATGCACATTGTTACCTTTTTATTTTACCCGCATTTGGTTTTTTAGCTCATTCTTCATAAACATCTGTTCGTTAGCAGATGATTGTGCATTTCTTTATAATCGTTCCTGTTCTGTCGACATGAATATAATAAAGAATAATGGACTTATTGTTAGAAAAACCCCTTTAATTCAATCAAAATGATGATTTATCAATATGATTGATAATTGCCGTTATTGATTTTAAATCTGTTGCAGGACTAATGGGTCTCTTTGAAAGTTGCTCATTATTTTGTCTCTTATTTATGGTACCATTTCTCCAAAATCCTTACCGTAAAGTGAACAGCTTTACGTCTGCTCTGATACTGAATTTTGTTGCTTTTTTGTGCAGTATTTTGAAAATTTTGACTTTATTTGTGTTTTTCCGTATTTTCTACAATTGGGAAATTTATAATTTTTCAGATATTTTAAATGGAAAAACCAGCAAAGGACAAGTTTTAGTTCAGTTCGTTACAAATGACGATTCTTTAAATGAAATCACCTGTTTTTGTAACAATTGTGGAAAGGTACTACAACCACGAATATTTCTAGTATCTCCGTTTGTTAATATAGGACATAATTTTCAGATTTATAAAACGAAAGGTAATCTACGACGGCATTTAAATTACGAATGTGGTAAAGCACCGTGTATTACTTGTCCTTTATGTGGTCTTCAAACAAAACATCGTTCTAGTATGAAACGACATGTTCTAACTCGTCATCCTGGGCATGATTGTCATTTCACTACAATTTAAGAAATAAACAAATAAATTACAAAAATCAGTTATTTTATTAAATTTAAACCAAATCGACCTTTTTGAACTTTTGCATCGTAGCTTGATTGTTGAATTGCAACAACAAAATCCATTAATATTATTATCAATATTTTCAGATAAACGTTTTTATTGTTATTGTGGACGTGGCTACAAATATCCTGAAAGTTTATGTCGACATAGGAAAGAGTGTGGTTCAGAAAAAAAGTTTTATTGCCCATATTGCCCACACAGAAGTCATCGTAGTGATAACTTGAAACGTCATATAATCAATTTACATGTGCCCACTGTTAAAATTGATTAATTGTTGTGAAACTGTCCAATTAAAAGGAGAAAAATAAATTGTTTGATTATGTAAATGAGTGTTTTCGTTTTTTTTTTAATTGATTCATTTGCTGTAATCTCAGTAGATTTACAAGTACTGTTGTCCTCTAATTATAATGATTTTCCAGGTGAAAATGAAGAATTTTATGAATGTCCACAATGTGATAAAAAGTACAAATCAAGTACTTCATTAAGACGTCATGTCCGTTATGCATGTGGACGTAGAGGACCACCATTAACTGGCTATTATATTATTAAAGATCGATATGTTTGTGAATGTTGTAAAAAAATTTATAAATGTAAAAGTTCATTACGTCGTCATATCATCTATGAATGTAATAAACCAAAATGTATTCAATGTCCAATCACTGGATGTAGATATATGGCGAAAATTAAAGATCGAATGACACAACATGTTCGAATGTCGCATAAAGTCGATTACACTTAGAATTTATTCACACCACCAGCAAGGGAGGAAGTTAGGAGGGATGGCTTTAAAATTTAGAATTTAATATTATTTATAATATTTCTAGAAGAAAATAAAAGTATTTTTACAAAGTCAAACACGTTTTTTTCTTCTTCATTTGCAACTTGCAGACTAGAACTTGTTATTGTGGCACCAGGAAGTGACTCGATTCGTTCGTTGATTCTAAACTTTTTTTTAATTTTTTGTTCAGGTATTCTATATTTTTTATTTTTTTTTTAATATATTTTCCCTTGTTTTGTTATGTTTTTAATACATTCTCGTTCTACTGGAGCTTTACAGCATTTCTTACGTTTAGGTATAGTCTAACTAATTTGACTTGGCCCGTCTGATTAAAGCCCTAAAACAAGTAACCGGATAGAAATTTGTTCTCTTCCCTTTTCCTTTTTGCCTTCTCCATTCTTTTCGAAATAGAAACAATCCGAGTTTCATCTTGCTCCTGCTACTACTTTGTCCAGATATTGGGTTCACCAGCAATGGTTTTGTTGCTTTGGTCAGAGGGGCCAAGTCAAATTAGCTGAACTATAATGTCAATACATTTCTCAGTTATTTCTTTCTATCACATTGTCCGATAAACTCTGTCTATCATTTTTTATTTGATTTTTGTGCCTAGAAGCAAAGAATCGTATTAAATCTGACTGTATTTGGTCCAAAAAGATTTCTGCTCCTGATTTCTTCATATGTCAGCTTTGAGTTTTTGAAATAAATTGTTGCAAATTTACTATAAATATTGACATATTGTTGATTATTTCTTCCCGATCGTGTGTTTAAATGTTGTCTTTCACCTTGTTAATTGTTGTCTGTTTGGTTCCTTTTTTTTTGATCACTGAAATAGTTTTATTTTTTAGTTGTCTACATATGCAACAGGTGCAATAAAATGTTTTTCAAACGAAATTCCTTGAACGTTCATCAGAATTATGATTGTGGCAAACAACCAACATTTAAATGTGAATTTGCCAATTGTACATACAAATCGAAAAGGAAAAGCAACTTGAAACGACATACATTTGTTAAACATTGTTATCTGTAAATTAAATAAAATTAAACAGAATTGTGTAGAACAATTAATAATAAACGTAGACCAGTTCAGATTGATTGTAAATTATTTCGGAAATCTCACATAAAAACTGTTTTTCTCGTGTTCTGTTCCATTAGAATTAATTTTTAATTATTTTTTTCTAGCAAAATACATTTGCAATTTATGTAATCGAATGTTCAGAAGTCGAAGTACATGGAACAGTCATCGTATTTACGATTGTGGAAAATTACCGAATTTTTTCTGTAATTATCCAGATTGTACATTTAAAACGAAATGGAAAAGTAACTTACATCGTCACATTTTCAGCCGACATACTCGAAAATTGTTAATGGACAATGTTGTTGAGGAAAAACCAGCAATTGAACAAGCAAAATATAATTAAACAAACAATTCTTAATTAGTGATTTTTATAGTAACTGATTGTACTTAATTGTAATTAGGTAGTTAGCATGTTATTTAGGAGTTTTTTGCGTTTTTTTCTTGAAATTAGTGTAGTTATTCCGATTTGTAAATAAATTAATTCAGGCATGGGTAAAAAATAGTGTATAATAAGTTACATTGGTGGTCATCATTTTCCTAATTAATATTTATGTTGTTGTTTATCTTTTATTTTCAGGGATCCGTTCTAGTATTTTGAGACAAGTGAGTTTTATCAACAATAAATGTCCGATTTGTTCGAAAATGTTCAAACGTAAAGACCATGTCCAACGACATTATCTTGAATTGCATATATTTAATCAAGAGAATATGGGCTATCCGTGTAGTTTCTGCGATAAATTATTTAAACGAAAATATATTTTAGATAATCATATGAAAAATTGTACCGGACAACATAAATGCCGTTTCTGTAATACAACATACAATAAATTATCGTCATTAATGAATCATATGACAACAGTCCATAATTCCAGTATTGTACATTAAATGTAGATGGAACATGGAACGATATATATTTTTTTTAAATAAAATAAACAATCATTTTGTAAACGGAAATTCCAAATTTCAATAAATTTTACACTAGAAACTGTATTGTAATCATTTCTAACAAAAATTCAACCCTAGTTCTCCAAAATTTCGTTGTGTATCGTTTTTAATTTGATGACACTTTCCAGGTCCGGAGGATCCGTCAAAGCTTTTCCGATGGATATCCAAATCGGAACAGAAATGTATTGCATGCAATAAAATTCTGGCAAAAAGGAGTATCAGACGCCACTACATCGAACAACATCTACATGTAAAACTGTATGAATGTCGAAAATGCGGTCGTACTTTCAAACGATTGTACTCTCTCAATATGCATGCTTCCAAATGTCGAGTACATTTCAAAAAGAATTATTAATTTGTATTTTTTCAAAAATAATAAATTTCTAACACAAACCAATTAGTTTTAATTATTTTTTTTTTTTGTATTAATTATAATTTGTTAATTGATAATCTTGTGGTGGGTGATTGGTACAATAAAAAATTTAAATTAAAATAAATTTGTATGATTAAAATTATTATAAATAAAACTAATTAGTGGATTTTTTTCAGGTATACCTGTTCTAGCAAAATTTGAATGTCCAATTTGTTCAGTTATAGTTGGTCGTAAGGATCATTTACGACGGCATATTATTGAAGTGCATAATACAAACACCCAAGCCTATATCTGTCCATCCTGTTCAAGACAATTTAAACGAAATTATCATTTGAAACGACATATGTTGACTTGTCCACAATATTTAATGTTTCTTACATCTGACATGAAATAATGATTTTTGTGTAAATATAAATTTAAATATAGTTAATTAGATCGTTTTTATTTTTTTTAGTTTTATTTACTCACTTATTTAAGTTTTGTAAATTTTACTATGATGAATCGGGATTTCCCTGTTCATTATGCAGGATTTTCCGAATTTTACGAACAAAACAGTTGCACGTTTTTTTCATATTTTGAATGATTAGTGTTTTTTTTTTGATCCCTCAGTTACCGTGTTATTCTATCTATTTAAGAATAAGTCATACGTCTTGTTTTTTTCTTGTGTTTCAGGTATACCAGAACATCAACATCAACGATATTTTTGTCTGAACTGCAGCAAGAGTTATAAACATAAACGACATCTATCTAGCCATTTACGATATGAATGTGGTAAACAGCCAGGATTTGAATGTCCTGTGTGTAATAAAAAATTCTTCCAGAAATACACATTAAATGCACATTTAAGGCAGACACATTCACATTTCTAGTTCAGTAAAATTTCAAAAAAATTTGTTGTAATTTCAATGTTATATTATTATTATTAAATGAATAATTTTCCAATTAATTGTTTTAATTGAAGATTTTCAGTTTTTCAGGTATTTTCAGAAAAGTATAGTCCATTCAACTAAATAGGGTTTTGACTTTTAGATTACAATTTAAATTAGAGACAAAGACTTAAAACCTAGTTTCACTGAATGGACTGTAAGTGGTGTGTGGTTTCTGTAATTTTTCTTGTGTCCAATTGGGAAGCATGCAAATTTCTCTTCTATTTAAGTGATTAGTTAATCCTAATAGTGACTGTGAAATATTTTTTATATTTTAGTTCATTCAACCTATCACTTCTGTGATACATGTGGGAAACAATACAAATATTCAAATTCATTGAGCAGACATAAGAAGTATGAATGTGGAAAAATGCCGAAATTCAATTGTACATTCACTGGTTGTCGTTTTAAATCCAAACGAAAAGACAGCCTTAATGTACATATACGGATGTTGCATTGTAACAGAATTCAAAAATGATTATTGTAAAATATCAAATGTGAATAAATAGTTGATTTGCATTTTGTTGTTTGTAGTCTTTTTTTTGGTGTTTAAAACCGAACACAATTAACAAATAAATTGTGATCTTTCCAGTTCTTTTATTTCCAGATTATGGTTATTATCTTGATAATTCAACAACAACAACATCTGAACCAAAACAGTTATGTTGTGATAGTTGTAATCTTTGGTACAATTTGTTCAATTTATTTCCACGAAAATACAAAAATGTTGTTACACGTAGTACTGACAATTTTTTTTTCAATTTTTAATTATTATATTTAATAAAAAAATTAATAAAAATCTCTTACCTATAAGTTTTTATTATAAGATTTTTTTCTAATTATTTGGTTTATTATTAGGATTTCAGTATTTTCTAGTTTTTTGGGGCCATTCCGTCACCGTGTGGTAACTTCTTCTTCTTCTTTTAAAATTTGTAAATATTTATTGAAACAAAATGTTATAACCAAAAATTCTATGTCCTGAAGAAGTTACCACACGGTGACGAAACGTTGGCCCCAAAAAACTATTACAACCACCGGTAATTCACTAAAATCCTAATAATCGATTAACGAAACATAACTAAAGTGAAAATAATCCTAAACAATAACATTTTTTTTTTATTTATTTGATTTATTTTTTGTTCGTAATACAGTAGTTTCGTTGTTTCAGGTATATATCGGAAACAGTTTCAATGTTTTCGTTGTAATCGATGGTATAAATATATGAAAAATTTAAAATCCCATCAGAGATATGAGTGTTTTAAAGAACCACAATTTTATTGTAATTTTAAAGATTGCACTTATAAAACAACATGGAAAGGTAATCTTAAACGACATTGTATGGCAATACACCAGCACCAGATTTGTATTTAAGACTCCTATCTCACTAAAATGGTGAGTATTCTTTAGGAATACTTAATAGTTCACTAACAAGAAGGATTTGTAGGGTAAATTGATTGTATCTACACCAGTTCAAAGAAAATTTGTTTTTTTGTAAATCAGTTGATAATGAATAAAATTCTAATGAAATTTGTATTGTTTTTCATTAGCCTATATAATTCTATTGCTTGCTAATTGTTTTTTGCACATTATCATTACTTGTACTAATTACACAAATATCTTTTGTAGGTTCTAGAAAATGTAAACGACGTGGTAAATCGACTAAAGAAACTCAGTTCTTCTGTCCAAATTGTGATCGTTCATATAAATATCTAAGAAATTTACGTGCACATTTAAAATATGTATGTGGTATAGAACCACAATTTAAATGTGATTTTGAAGGTTGTACATATCGAGGCAGTACTAAATATAATCTTGATTCACATATAGCCAATCGACATCATAATAGATACATAATATTACATTGAAATGTAATTCTGTTTTTCTTGGATTAAAAAGCAAAAATACACACAGTTTTTCCGTTCTAAGTTTTGTAATTTCTTGTCCTAATTAGTAGTTAGTAGAGTTTAAATATCAGTGTTTTGGAAGATAAAGGTTGAGGAAGGAGTGTAGTTCAAAAGTTTCCTTACGGTTGTGGAAAGGGTTCTTATGCCTGATTGCACCATTCTCTGTGGTCAATAATCACCCAAACACCTTGTTTTGACACAAATTCGTGCAACCGGGCATTGACGTTCTTGTTGAATTTCTCGCTACCAGTTTCGACCATTAGGTCATCCGCAGTCGAAACCGGTATTCAAAAAAAAAGATTCAACAAGGAACTGAAATTTCCTATGATTTTCTAATTATTTGCATGCTGGTTTGCTTTTTTTCGCCTTGATGTTATTGCTTATAAATAATTTTTTGTAGGTTCTAGACGAAGATACAAAGCACGTGATAATTCCGGTCATATGAATCAGTTCTTCTGTCCAAATTGTGGTCGTTCATATAAATATCAACGAAATTTACATGCACATTTGAAATTTGAATGTGGTAAAGAACCGAAATTTATCTGTCAATTTGATGGTTGTACTTATCGGACAAAGATTAAACGAAGTCTTGATTCGCATATAGCTAATAGACATCGTAATAAATACATAATATTGACTTAGAATTAGTAATTTTGTTTTTATATCACACAAAAAGGATGCAAATAAATTTTTTCACCATTAATTCAGTGTTTAGTTTTGTTCAATTTGTGTTTATTTCAATAAAAACAATAAATCTGATACTTAATTAAATCGATTCGTTATATTATTTCTAGGATTTACGTGTCGCAACTGTTCTCGATCATATAAATGGAAAAAAAGCTTAATTCATCATTTACGTTACAAATGTGTGGGAGACGTTCAATATTCTTGTCCAAGTCGAGATTGTTCGTACAGAACTAATCGTAAATTTCAACTACTAGACCATTTATCTGTTGAACATTTAAATTATGTTTATAGTTCAACCAAATAGGTTTTTTAGTAAGATGGATATTTTGTAACTAATTGGTGCGATTCAGAGTAAAGTCATCGAGGATTTTGGTGGTCACACCGTGATCCTCGTCGATTTGTTTCCTTATTTCTACCACGAAGACTTGTCGGCAGAATACCGTTTCACTGTCAAACTAGTCCTCGTTGACGATGACGATGACTCTATTCTGAATCGCACTGAATATTCTGTATGTTTTAGCTTCTTTTACTAGGTATATTTTTAGTTTTGTGGAAACACACCATATTTTGCACTCGAAATTAACTGTAAATAGTGACCACCGTTTTGTATTCTTGTAATTTTCAATGAATAATAAAAGATTTATACACTCCAGTTGCTTTATTCTTATATAATTATTGTTAATAATTTTATAATATCGTTCTACAATTGATCATGAGATCATTTTCATATTGTTTTCTTGTCGATATTTAGAGAATTGGTCACTTTCCCACACTACATCATCAAAAATAAGTCTTGATAAAGCGGCGATCTGTTTCCGCGAAACGTCGGCAAGTTTTTATATTGATGTCATTGGTTAAGTGACGGCTGTAATTAATAAAGTGTCCAGTATTGCCCGACATAGAGTTTTATTCGTACATAATATTCCCAATTCGCAATTTTTTATGTAATAGTTGTTATTTTTGTGTATTTCTATAATTTTCTCTAATTTTGTTGTATTTTTTAGGTCGTTATTGTTGTTTAAAATGTGGAAAAAATTACAAATATAAACAGGGATTAAGCCAACACTTACGGTATGAATGTGGAAAAGAACCGGCTTTTATCTGTCAGGAACCAGGCTGTAATTATCGAACATTTCGAAAAGAACGTTTGAAAAATCATTTCTTCAAAAAACATTGTATAATTGATTGTTCAGCATTTATAACAACAACAATGGCACCACCACCCTAATTTAATCATAATTAATTACCATTAGTATTAATATTAATCAATAAAAAGTATTAGAAACAAAAATTATATTAATTTCTCCTATCTTTAATAATAATTTCTATTTAATTTTGTTGTAATTTGTCCTTATTTTTTTTTGTTTAATTTGGATCTTTTTGTTAATTATCCATTTAACTATATTTCTTTTTGTTTTAGGCAAACGATTTTTTTGTTACAATTGTAGTAAAACCTATAAATATAAAGGAGGTCTTAGACAACATTTAAAATATGAATGCGGCAAACCACCGCAATTCTATTGTGACTCACCAGGTTGTAAATATAAAGCCAATAGAAAAGAGAATTTGAAAGCACATATGATTAAAGTACATAGATATGAATTTGTTGGCTAAATATATTAATAATTTACTTATAGATGTTGTTGTAAACTGCCATTCACATTATTTTTACATAGTGTCATATCATAAAAAAAGATGAATCCAGTTTAAAAATGGCCTTAGTTTGTTACAGTTTTTTTGCATTATTTCAGACCAATGATTGTATGAAGGGCTTCTTTAAAAACCACCAATTTGGTGTTTTTATTGTTTATGGAATGAATTAAAGAAGCAACGATTTAGTGATCCGAAGAGGGTTAAGTCTATCGTACTTAAGTCATTTATTCCATAAATAATGAAAGCACCTAGTGTAACATTAAATACATTGTTTGTAAACAAAACTGTTGAAACAATTAATAAAACTTTATTCTTCTTTTAGATTATTGTTTATCTAATTTGTAAATTCGTATTATTTTCTTTCACACACACACACATAAACTTAAGGTAGTTTGCACTGTTTCAATCAATATTGTTTTAATGTAAATTTTTAATCTAATTTTGTAAATTTTTTTCTTTTTTAGCTCGCTATATGTGTTCGAATTGTGGCAAAACATACAAATATAAACGTGGTTTATCACAACATTTACGTTATGAATGTGGTAAAGAACGGAATTTTATCTGTAAAGAACCGAATTGTGATTATCGTTCATATAGAAAAGAACATTTAAAAAGTCATTTCTTAAAAAAACATCTTACCCTGGCTATTGATACACCCACAACATCACCAACAATAACAACAACAACAGCAACATAGATTTTTCTTATTTTTCTCTTTTGTGTAAAATAAATTTGTTATATTTTATATTGATTCTTTTCAAAAATTCTAATACAAACTCTTTACCAGAAAAAAATAGAGCATTTTATTTATAATAAACCGAAACCTTCAAAAATTCTTAACACATGTGTTATCAGTTTTTCTCTATAAAAAATAATAATTACCTAATTTTGAAAGTCATTTGTATAATTACTAAGTCATCCAGATAAAATCGGAATTTACTTTATGACTTTAAACAGAAATTATATTTTAAAACAGTTCAGTTTGCATTAGTTAAGTGAGTGCATTTGATAGTGGACAAGTGTGTTTAATCAAACTAGTATTTTTTCCCTCCAAAAATCTTCTGACTAACAAATTTTGCTCTTAACTGTTTATTGTGATAATTCGATTATAATTGTTGTAAATTTTTAGGTGGATGCGATAATATGTGCAACATTTGTGGCAAGATGTATCGACATGCAACATCTTTATGGCGACATAGAAGATACGAGTGCCAAAAGAATGCATCATTTAAATGCATCTATTGTTCGTATATGTCGAAACAGAAAAATAATCTCAAATTGCATATACTCAAGAAACATTACGATAAATTCTGATTTTATATTCAAATAAAAGTATGATATTTTTTTATGTATGAAGTGGTTTTATTGTGTTTTTGGCCTTTTAAAAAAAAATCGTGTTTAAACTGGTAGTGTTCTGTTAATATTCAGTGTTTTTTTTTGTTAAATACCGCCCAAGTAATGGAAATTAGTGACTTTAAGGAACACTTATACTCGGTTGCACCATTCTCTGTCACATATTTAACAAATTAATAGAGAACGATGCAACCGGGTAAGAGTCAACTTGAAATTAACTATCTCTATCCAATTTCCTCAAGTGTCGTAAAAAGCTCACAGTTATCCTGATAATAAATAAAAAACTTTAGGTGCACCTGTGGAGTTTGTGTGTCTTGCAGTTTTTAGATTCTGTGTTAATAATAATAATAGTAATAATAACAATAATTATATTTATAGTAAATTAATTGGTTGCAGTGTTAGATTAATGTTGATTTTTTTTATTTTATTTTCAGGCGGTGATATTTGCCACATATGTGGTAAATACTACAAATCCCGAAAAGCACTTTGGCATCATCTTAAATCTGTATGCCGGAAACAACAATTCTATTATTGCCCTAAATGTCCGTACAAGTCAAATCGTAAATATAATGTTAAATCGCACGTATTTCGAAGACATCGTGTATAATTTTGTACACCAAATAATAATGATAATAATAATTAAATAAAATTCTGTTCATCGTATGATTGAATTGTTTTTTTTGATTTTTATCGATAATTTTTTGTTCGTAAAGTGAATTATTTCGATTTTCTTGATGTTTATCAATTTTGTTTCAGGTGTTTACATTTGTACGAATTGTGGCAAATCTTATCTACACCGTGAATCGTTATATAATCATACGAAATTTTATTGTCAAAGAGGTCCAGCATTCCATTGTAATTATTGTTCGTATCAAGCAAAGACTAAATGGAATTTAAAAGTGCATATCAATCGTATACATATGAGAGTGCAACGCACTTGAAACAAAATAATTATCAGTTTATAGTTTGTGTGTGTGTATGTGCATCTATTCCAATAAAAATCAAAATTGACGTTTCCTTGTCTTACCATAAGATTGTGTAGTAGTTGTGATTAGATAACACCTATTGTAGTATGGTTTTTGTTTTTTTAATAAAGTCATTTTTTAGGTCGTTTTGGTTGTCGAATGTGTGGTAAATTCTATAAACGTAAAGGTGCCCTTCAACATCATAAGAAATTCTATTGTCAAAAAGAACCAGCATTCTGTTGTCGTCTATGTAATTATAAAGCCAAAACTAAATGGAATTTAAAACAACATCTTCGTGTCCATTTCAAAGATTTCGATCCAGCTATGCAAAAATTACTTGCCAAAGAAATAAACAAGAAATAAAAACAAATTTCTTAATCCTAAAAGACTGTGTCTTTCTTTCGTATTGTTTTTGTTTTATAATAACTGCAAAAAACCTTTATTTGTTCTGCTTCTTATTGTTATTTTTTTCGAAATAAAGAATATTTTCAAACAAAAAAACTATGTTATTGATTTCAGGCAATTTTCCATTCAATGGTGAAGATTGTATGGCGAAACGGAGACGACGTGAAGGCTGCTTTTATGTTTGTCTACTTTGTCCATATAAAAGTAAACGGAAATTCAATTTCAATCGACATTATGAAGCCGTTCATTTACCGAAAAAACACTTACATTATGCTCAGTTCTGAATTGTACCCATTTTCGCATAAAATAAATCGAAATAATTGCAAGCAAAACAAGAATTATGTGGCACTATCAGGGGCGGATCGTGATTGGTGCCCCAAAAATGTAGGATTTACCTTTCGTTTACAAATTGCTCGTTATACTGTACATCGGAATCCTCTAGGTACATAGGAGGAAGTGAGAACAGATATAAAGATTTTGTATAAGGGTAACAGAGACAGAAATTGGTGTGTTTGAGTAGAAGTTTACCTGCTCTGGACAATGAAGAAGCCTCTCTTTTACTTTGTACAAACACACCAATTCTTGTCTCTGTTACCCTTATACAAAATCTCTATATCTGTTCTCACTCCCGTCCCGGCCTCTGTTCTGTTAGGTACCTAGAGGATTCCGCTGTACAGTATGGTGATAGGGCGCCGAGGGGCTTTTAGCTCTAGGACTTCCAAAAGCACAGTCCGCCCCTGTACTCTATCTATACTCTACTACTAGAATTGGTGGTTTTGTTAAAACTTGGCTTTTAATTTGACGAAATATCAATAAAATCTATTATGTGGTTGAAAGATTTTCTTTAATTATTTGACTGACCAGTACCTTTATTTGTTTGTTATCATCAAGTAGTAGAGTACGACTGTATTGTGTGGAATATCAAAATGTAGTAAGATTACTAATTAACCATCAAAGTTTTACAATAAATATTTCGTTAATATTAACCAGTTTTTTTCAAATTCTAGGTAAATATCGATGTCATCAATGTTCTAAAGTTTATTGGAATAAATCATCAAAATTCCGTCATTTAAAATATGAATGTGGTAAAAAGGAACTATTCAATTGTCCATATTGTGGTAAAAAAACCAAACAACAATATAATTTATTTTTACATGTTCAACGTGTCCATAAAGAAGATATTCATAGTTTTCGTCAAACCTATAAAATATTGACTGATAATAAATATTTTTATTAAATTTAATGTAATTTTTTGTTGTTGTTGAATTCAAATATAAATTGATAATTGCCGAATTTTGACTAGTTTTTTGTGTTTTTCTAGATGTAGTATTGAGATGTAATGTATGCAAGAAATACTACAAAAATCAAAACACTTTGAACGTCCATCAGGCCTTCGATTGTGGCAAGGATAAAAACTACTCGTGTGCAATGTGTGATTTTAAATGTAAACGAAAATATAATCTAAAAGTGCATATTTTTAAACGACATTCACATATTTAATGTAATAATAATATTTAAGTATTCGAATAAAACTACCCCCCTGAAACATCCCGTTTTTCTATCTTTGACTATTTCGACTCATTGTCTTAACATACAATTTTAAATATAATTGGTTATTATTTGATTATATTTACAACTAAAAGAAATTATGTTACGATTTTTTCTTTTTTTTTTCTTTTGTAGATCTACCACACAAATGTCCGAAATGTGCGAATTGTTATAAACACAAAAGCTCGTTAAGTAAACATTTGAAATGGGAATGTGGTGTTAAATCAAGATTTCAATGTGCTTTCTGCATTTATAATGCAAAACAGAAGAATAATTTCATCAGACATTTGGTGACTGTACATAAACTAACTAGAGATCAATTAACATTTAATTGAACCGAAAATTGTTATTAATTTTTACCATAAAAATAAATCGTTTTGTTACACACAAAAAAACGTAATTTTGTTTCATATATAAAATTGAATAACGTCCAGTATGTATGGTAAATTGCAAGAAATAGTTAAAATACAGGTAATCTTGGACTTCTTTATTAATCAATCAGTCTAGTAAAACATCAATATTTGAAATATGCCAACGTTTCGCAGGCGGTTCGCTGCTTTCTCAAGGCTTCTTTCAATGACCAATTCTGTTCAGATTTCACTGTGGTGCCAATATCTGAATAGAATAATTAGTCATTTATCTCACATCATTGAAAGAAGCCTTGAAAAAGCAGCGAACCGTCTGCGAAACGTTGGCATATTTCGAATATTGATGGTTATAAATGAGTCCAAGATTACCTGTATTTTAACTATTTATTGTAATTTTGTTTTCTTCCTTTTTCTGTGTGTGTTAAATTATTTATTTAATCATATTCTATTGTTCCAGTGGACTTCCTGCGATATCGTGATGGTGGTAACGAAATTGTGGTAAATTCGTCTGGTCGTTATTTATGTCCAAATTGTAAAAAACCATATAAATTCAAATCATCCGTTTATACACATTTGAAACACGATTGTGGTCAATTACCGAGATATTATTGTGATATATGTCGATTCTCTTGTAAATATTATCATATATTACAACGACACAAATTATCGAATACACATCGACGAAAATTACTAGTTTTTGGAGGCAAAAATGTCATAAAATAGTAAATTTGTTGTTGTGTTTTTGTAAATAAAATCAACTTTTGTAAATATTTTCCATTAAATCTTCTTTTATGATAAAATTTATGTAATTTTGATAAAAAAAAAACAATAAATTCGATTAATTAATTCAATTTAATTTTCAGATTATCTACTGAATACTGAAACTGATGTAGGTTCGTTCGTTTGTAATAAATGTGGTCGAAGTTATAAACGGAAAAGTTCATTATATAATCATCGACGTTGGGAATGTGGTAAAGAGCCACAATTCCGATGTGCCTATTGTCCTTATAAAGGCAAACAGAAAATACATTTTATTATGCACGTTATGGCTAAACATAAAGAACATAAATATGAAGTCTTAGGACAAAATTACAACAAATAATGCCATCATTTTTGTCAAATTGTTTGTTTTTTTTAATATATACTTATTTATTCTATTATGCCAGGATGAGGGTTTTTTCAGTATTCTATATTTATAAAAGGACTCGGTTATAACGAGACTCAAAGGTCATTATAGAGCGGGAAAAGTGTCGCTATAACCGAGCTCCACTATATTCTATGTTATTGATTATTTTGATAAAGTTTATTTTTTGTACAAGTTTTTTAAATAAATCTATAAATAATTCTTTCGTTAATCGTGGCTTTTATCCAATAAATTTCCGGAATATTGGGAAAAATTGCCGTAAAACAGGTGAGTAATTGTACTTCAAATGGTTTATATTTATTTTGCGTTTGTTTTAGGTTTTTGTTTTTGATTTGGTTTTATTTGGAGCCACTTTATTGTTTCGTAATTTACACAAATTATGTTGTTTTTTTAAATAAACAGTTTTTATTTGAGTATAATTTGATTTTTTCTTGTACATACACACGATTGTTTTTTTTTTAATTTTTGTTGTTTTTTTTTCTGTAAATAATTCTTTTCACACCACAACACCACCAACAGCCACCACAAAACCATTCAGATTTTGTTGTAATTCTAGTTCTGTCTGTAACTAATACTGATCCTCTCGTTTCAGAATATCTCGAATTTGATAATATAGTAATACCACCGGACTTGCAAAGTCTATTAAGGACAACACCATCAAAAAAATGCCGTAAACATGGCGAGAATGGTCATTCATCAATGCGGAAATTCAAATTATTATCAGATCAAATGGTACGACCTGGTTATAGTAGTGAATCATTGTTTGCATGTCGACATTGTGGTAAACGTTATCGTTGGAAATCAACGATGCGTCGTCATGAACAAGTCGAATGTGGTGGTAAAGAGCCGATGTTTCAATGTTCATTATGTCCGTATCGTGCCAAACAAAAGGGCAATCTTGGTGTACATGTTAGGAAACACCATCCACAACTTATGTATATGAATGATTCCGTCACAATCTATAAGGCTGAACCGAAACAAACAACAACAACAAACGAACAAATTTGATGACTTCTGCTATTATTATTATTATTATTGTTGTTGTTGTTAAAAGAATGGTGTTCAAACTTTTTTTTTTGTAATTTTTTTATTCACCTTTCGATTTATAGTACAATTTTTGTTTTTGTTTAATTCTTTAGCCAATAGAACTGACTTCATTCTTCCAAATCATACAGAATCTTGAACGCTCAAAAATTCTATAGAAAATTATTATTTTGATACGATTATTATCGAATAGCGTTAGAGATTTTCATTCATTTTATTATTTTCATGCATCACATTGTACCTAAAAAAAAAATAAATTCAATTCACAGCTTTAAGTTCGCAGGTTACTGTTATCCAAAGGATTTTTAGAGGGGTAATGTAATTATGCAATTCAAGTCATATATCTATAATATATATTATTATTATTATTATTATGATTTTTGTTATATTAGTCAATATTTTTTTTTGTTTGTGTGTGCAATTTTTCGATCAAAATAGTGCAATAGGAAGATAAAATAATATATTGCAGCAATAATTACGAAACGTATAGAGTGCCTTAGAGAAAGCAATAATTTTATTTAAAAAAATATATTAATAATATTATTAAAATAATTATTATTATATATGTATATTATTAGACTTTATAATATATTAATATTGGGATATTTTATAAATGGTATTTTTGTTTGTTTATTATATACCGTCCTTGTAGGGCATTTATTGAGAATGTTGTATTTAATATTATATTGTTTTTATTTCTTATATTTTTTTGTTATTTAGTGGCCACCCAAATCACTTTCTAAATAGTTTTATTATTGATTGAGGATACTATTTATTATTAAAAAAAAACTGTTGTTGGTCAAAGTGATTTGCTGGATGCAAATAAAAGAATTTAAAATATGTTAGTATTTAGTTCAATATAAAACATAGTTTTGAAGAAAAAAAATTAATATATTTCGTTCACTTATAATTAGTGGAATAATATTGTATTTTTATTATTATTTTGGGGTTTGGAATAATAAAATATTATCAAAATTAGAGTATTAATTATTTAGAAAAAAAATCATTCGTAGTAAATTTTTTTCTATCTTGACTTTCTGTATTTATCTTGTATTATTATTATTATTATTATTATTATTATTATTTTATTAATTAATTATATATTTTAGGTAAACTTCTACAATGTCAATACTGTTCAACACGATTCAAACGAGCATCGGATATGAAACGACATGAATTTGAACAACATCTAGGCAATGATCCAAGGAGATGTATTTGTGAGATTTGCCATAAGAAATTCAAAAGAACGTACAGTTTAAAGCGACACATGAAGATGCATCCGAAACGGAAAATACGAAAAACAACAGTCGAACTCGGCTATAACGACACATAAAGGGTTGCGAGTACAGTGGGACTAATTTGATGTGACCTCCTGACAACAAGAGAGTAATGAGTCTGGACGAAAAACCAATAAACTATCTATCTGGACAGATTCTCGTCTCATTACTGTGTTGTTGTTTTATCACTCAAGTCAGAGGACCAAGTCAAATTAGTTAGACTATATCTTTGATTGTGAATGTCGTTTTTTGAGTGGTGCAACTTTTGTCGTGCTAGCCGAGTCCTACTGTACTTGATCACATTTATAATATTTAAAACAACACTTTTAAAAATTGTGATTATTAAGTTCTTCATTAATCAAATAAATTATCATATTTGACAGTCTTTAGTCTTTTATTTTATTTTTACTTTAGTTGAGTGTGTTTTTTTGTCCCGAAATTGTATTTTCTCCAAGTAGATGTTTAGAATTTTGTTGTTAATTGTCTCCTTTTTTTCGTACTAATTAAAAAATTTTTTTTTAGGTTGTTATCCTTGTCCGCAATGTCCAAGAGTCTATAGTCATTATACATCAAGAAGTCGACATTTAAAATATGAATGTGGCAAAAAACCAACATTTCAATGTTTCATCAATCATTGTACTTACATTGCAAAACGAAAAGGTCACTTAAAAACCCATATGATTCGACGACACAACATGATTATATAATAACCAATTATGATGTAATTTATTGAAAATAAATAAATGTTTTAGTCTATAAATAAAAGGAATCTGTACAAAAAACGTTCAATGTATCCTAAATATTTTCAGACATACAGCTGAAAAAACATTAAGTACTGAATAGCAGCACTGACGATACAGGATCTCCTTGTGAGTCTCAAGGAAGAGATTAAGTAGTATCCCTTGATTCTCCACTTAATATTAATGCATTACTTTTAGAATAGTGTCTGTATAACACACAAAAATCTCATGTTTTCAGTATTGTAGATAATTTTAAAATAAATTTAAACTTGTTATTGTAATTATTGTAAGACCGAAAGTATTGTTTCATTTAATCAACCAATTTTCAGTAAAATCAATAAATTCACTTAATTATATAAATTTTACAATTTTCAGGTCGCTATTTTATGGTACCACCATCACAACCATTGAAAGCCTACAATTGTTTAACATGTGGAAAATCGTACAAATACCGCCAATCACTGTATAAACATCGGCGTTTCGAATGTGGTAAACCACCCACATTCAAATGTGATTTTTGTCAATATCGAGGACGTCGTAAAGCACATTTAGATTCGCATATATTAAATCGACATTCGAATATTTATATTTCTCCATTTTAAGGGGAGATTCTCTTCCGATTTCTTGATTTTTTCAATAAACGACAATTATTCTCATTTTCATTTTTGTTGGTTTTTGTTCCGCCTTTCTGGTAGTTTGTGGAGTTTCACTTTCCTAGTGCCTTTTTTTTACCAATAATTACTTTTTTATTGTTTTGTTTGTTTACTGATATTGTTTGTTTTTAGGGCCAAACCAAAGATTGTTCTGTGAAAAATGCAACAAATCGTACAAATATAAACACCATTTGAATAGTCATATGAATTATGAATGTGGCAAATTGCCACAATTCCATTGTACATTATGTACGAAGAAGTTCCATCAAAAGTACAATTTGAACGCTCATATGAAAACACACACCATGTTTTGATTTTGAAATCACACACACTTGCACCCAGTATTACAAAAAATAGACTTATTTGCTCTTAATAATGTACAAAAAAAAATTGACTAATATCTGTAGATAACAACAAATAAATTATTTAATAACAACTAAAAAAACGTTTATTCTAATCAATTGAATTAATTTTTAACTAATCTCTTGATTATAGCATGGACATATCTGCTTTATTTTTAAATAACTTGCGTATATCTATAAATTATTATTATTATTTTTTTTTAATTATTGATTTTGATTTTACAATTTTAATCACTTCTTTTTAGATCCGCCATATATTTGTAAACAATGCAACAAATCGTATCGATGGAAATCTTCATTAGGTGTACATTTAAAATATGAATGTGGAAAGGAACCGAACTTTTTCTGTACCAGATGCACGTATAAAACCAAAATTAAATGGAATTTGCATAGACATTTTGCTACAAAACACGAAAAACAACAAACCTGATGCATGTAAAAAGATTTCCCTTTTTTGTGTGTGTAGTTATAAAGTTTTGACAATAAAGTTTCACAAATCAATAGAAATTTCTGTATATAAAAGCAATTTCGATATAAAATACATACAGTTTATTTCATTCTAGTAGGTACATAGGCCCAGTAGGGAGAGAGAGAACACCTTTACTGATTTTGTGTAAGTGTAACAGATACATGAAATGTGAGTGATTTGGGAACTTCCAGCGCTTTTCTTAAAAATAGGGATGCATTTTCATTCTGGTGGCCACTCTAATAGGGTATCTTTGTCTATCCGTACCGATTTTAACAAAAACCAATTAGAAACATAGGAACTTTACCTAAGCTATCACTACAACAAGGATACTACATGGAGAACGAGCTGGTTCACACCCATATTCCATGTTTCTGTTGAACCTATAGAAAATCTATAGATCTCAATTCCACCTGTGCCTATTTTCGCCTGTGTTCCTAGACGATTGAAAAGACCAGTATAATCGGTACTGTTAGACTCAGGATTCGTTGCGTCTATATCATGCGTCAAATACGAATAGAATGGTTAAGGCCTTTTATTCACTAAAGCTACGCCACTAACTTTAACCCACCCTTCATGAAATATTGTAATCATTGAACTGTATAAAATGACCATTATAATCATACCCTAATCATGTCCTAATAAAAAAGATGCTGCCTGTAATTGTATTATGATTGTTTTTCAAAAATTTGGGTAATTTTGGGCTTTATTTAAAATAATAAGACTAACAAGATTAATTCTTATTAATACTTGGTGGTTGTTAATTGAAATCGATGGTCATCTTTACTGTAAATCGTACTAATGAGGTAGGTACATATTAACCGTCCAAGCTAAGAAGAGCCAAGTCGACGCAAATCGTTAAATAAACGGGTTGATTCGTATTTTTGGCTGCATTGGGGGCGTGAAAATGTATGAATAGAAGTTTAATATTAGCAACATTATAGGGGCATCTTTAAAGTTTTAAGGGCACACTCTCGCCCAAAGTTCTTCTTAGCTTGGACGAGTAATAATCTTGAAATTATTGTACTTTAATACGTCTGTTTTTAGGTGGAGTCTTATGTTTAACATACCGAAACGAAATAATGCCAATTTTAGATTATAATTTGTTTTTTTTGCTAATCAATTTTAATGATAATAATAATAAAAATAAAAATTTTTAAACTAAACTTTGTTACTTACTTATATAAAATTTTCTAAATTTTGATACTAATTCAAATTTGTAGAAAATTCATTATTGATTTATATGTTTTTTTTAAACAAAAACCCGATTCATTAATAAATTTTTTAGGTCCATTGTATGTTCAACGTAGACCAAAAGGACAAGGAACATTCCGTTGTCAATGTGGCAAGAATTATTATGAGAAAAAGAATTTAATTCGTCATTACAAAAACAAACAGTGTACCAACAATTTGATAATACCACCTTATTGATAAAAATTGTTCTTTTTGTTAACTGTATATATTTATAAATTTGTTAATTTCAGGACAATTACACCAATTCCAGTTAAATTTATAATGTTATAGATTTAATAATGAAATTTAATTGATATTGGTGGAATCGACCTTTATTTAATTTTTCTTTTCTTTTAATAAAATTGATATTGAAATACAACGAATAAGGGTAAGTTTTGTATGTTTTTTATTTTTAAATGTGTTTATCCATCACCCTTAGCCCAGTTTTAATTGATATTGTTATTATTTTTTAAGTAGTTTTAAGTATTATTATTTTATATACAGTTGTTTTGTATGTGTAGTGCAATTAACTAAGTAGCTTTTTATATTTAAAACAAATTATACCTATGTTATATCAATAAAAATCATAATAATCTAACATATGGACATTGTTCCAGGCAAAAAACCCCCATCATCATTGAAACACTATCCATGGTTCAATTTAACATCAATAACACCAGCTATATCGATATTACCCGAAACTAATCTAACATCACCTGATAAAACTCTATTATCATCAATATTGGATGTATCGAATCATTTTCTAAATAATTCAGCACAATTTGCCTGTCCAAATTGTGGACGTAGCTATAAATTACGTAGTTCATTACGTAACCATCAGAAATGGGAATGTGGTAAAGAGCCACAATTCAAATGTCAATTCTGTCCATATCGTGCTAAACAGAAGATGCATGTCCGAAGACATGTACATCGGATGCATAGTGATAATATCATCGATCCAGAACAATCGAAAACTGAATTGGTGGTTGATGAACAAGTTTCCTAAACGACAATAATCATTGAGAAGACGAAGAAAAGACAAACTCTCTAGTATAAGTTCCTCTATTTTTTTATCACTAGTTTTTAAGATAATCAGTATTTTTTTTTAATTTTTTTGGTAACATTGAAATCTAATATTTTGATGATACTTTTATGTAGACGTAGAATTTAAGATCCTAATTTTTAGAATGCCATATTATATCAGCAATACATTTTCTAAATGATTCCTTTTTATCAAAAACTGTAGACATACCAGAAATGGGAATGTGATAAAGAACTACAATTGATAAATGTATCCATTATGATATTATCGATCCAGAACCACCGAATTGGTGATTGCTGATCAAATTTCCTAAACGACAATCATTGAAGAAGATGCAGAAAAAGACAAGCTCTCTATTTTTTCTTATCACTAGTTTTTAAGATAATCAGTATTTTTTTTTTAATATAAAAAAGATCTATTTTGACACAACTTTTTCGTAAAAACCTAGAATTTTAAGATCCTTTTTTGTAGTTTTTTTTTTAGAATGCCATTTATAAGTGCCTATTTCTAGATATATCTATTTTTTAATTTTTGTACTTTTTACTGGACAATATACCAATTTGATAATAATAGTTTCTTTTACTAAAACCCCCACATTTCTATTTACAGATACTGCAAAAAACAAGTGGTAAACTAGTTTTAAATAAATAAATCTCTAATTTCATCAATTTATTAACCTGATTGCATTATTTTTATTATATTAGTTTCCTATTATTACTAATATTTATTAATTTTTGTTGTTGTTGTTTTAAATAAAAATTATGGATATTATTAATTTTCTAATTTCAGAACGAATCGTATGCCATGTATGCCAGAAACTTTTCAAAAACTACAACAGTTGGCGAGTACATTTCTACAATAAATGTGGTAATTTAACAAGAAACAAACCAACATGTCCAGTTTGTGGTCAATTATTTGAACGTAAATACAATTTAAGACGACATCTGATTGGAATACATCGTTGGCAACCGGATCGAGCCCATTTTTATCAATTTAAACGAAACAAATAGAATAGAATATAGTTTGTTTTTTAAATTACAATACAAGTATTTTCAATATTGTACAATAAAATTTTTTGAAAAATATCAATAAATTCTTTTATTTCTATTATTTGTGTTGTACATTAAGACTTATCGGTGTGTGTGTTTTTGGGTTTAATTAATATTAATATATTTTTTTTATTAATGGTAGATATATTTTAATCTAATATAATTTTAATTGTAGGTTCCCAAATTGAGTGTCCACGTTGTACAAAATTGTTTAAAAATCGAAAATCATGTCGTTATCATTATTTGTATGATTGTGGTAAAACATTAACATTTAATTGTCGCATTTGTGGTTTCCAATCGAAACGTAAATATAATATCAAAAAACATGTCACCAACAAACATGGCATATCAAAAGACTTAATGGAAGACAACATCATCTCGAATACAGATGCAGGATTTTTCAAATATTTATAAATAAATAACCATTGTATTAGGGTGACCAACTGGCCCGATTTGCCCGGGACTGTCCCGGTTTAAGCACCGAAAGTGGTACAGTTACGTGCACATAAAAGAGAACGCTTTTCGTGGACCTGTGTAAATCGGGCTCCACAAGACAACTTAAGCTTCACAGACCAGAATCTGGCCAATCTAGTAGGAAAGATATTCTATCTCTCCACCTTCCTACTCTGACGAGATACAAAGTCTGATTCAGACGAACGAAAATACAAGTATTTCTTACTACTACTTTTCTTTTCACTTTTTTACTTCTTCACTTTTTTTATTATTTTTACATTTCTTTTTACTTTTTACTTCTTTTACTTTTTATTGCCACGCTGGGCCCATAACCTGTTACGATTTTATGTTTATTTTAAGGTAATTATACGCAGTTTTAGCGAGAACGTGTGTATATTAATGATTTTTATTAATCAACAACATTTTATATGTAACTATGTATTGGTTGTTCTTGACAACCCAAAACCTACTTTAATTTTAATAAATTCACAATTATATTCTTAACACAAGAGACGTTCTCTTTTATGTGCCCGTAACTGTACATCTCTTGCCAGAAACTCGCTGTTGACTCTTCCCCTTATAACTACGCCACTGGTGTCCCGGGTTGACTCTTGGGAAAGTTGGTCACCCTACCATTGTATAAAGGTTTTTTTTCTAAATACATATCAAATAAATAATTATTTGTTTTTCAAAATCGTATTTTTTATTTCAACCTTCTTGTTTTTTTTTTTAATTTTTAGTTTTAAATTGTATCTCTTTTTGGATTTAGTAATTACTGAATTTTCAGGCTCATCTACAACAAAAACCTATTTCTGTCATCGTTGTCCGAAATCTTATCAATCAGCCGATCGATTGAGGGATCATCTAAATATTGAATGTAAACAACCGAAATTTTCTTGTGATTATTGCCAAATGAAATTCAAAAGTCGATACACATTAAGAACACACCAAAATTCAATACATCGTTTCCATATTTGACAAACACTATTATAAATATTGTATGTATTTTATAATAAAAGTTGTTATATTTATGTCATTATCTATTAATTCCTACACTTAGATTGCCAAATTCTCCAGTCTCCATCACCAGTTTTAATGTTGAATCAAAAATCATAAGTGAAAAGTTTCATTTCATTAATTCACAACGTACCGGTTTCGGCCACTCTCGATCATCATCAGTGCCATGTTACATACACCTATCCCGCGCTGACGATGACTGTATGGAAGTGGCCGAAACCGGTACGCTGTAAATTAATGAAACAAAACTTTCCACCTATGAACGTTTGTTGCATCCTGTTGATTCGACATCATAGAGTGTAATGATTTGTATATTTGTGTTTGTTTTCCTCCTGTATGTGATAATTTAATCCAAATTCACACTATCCATTATTTTCAGGATATATCGACCGTGCACACGTTTGTCATCAGTGTTATAAATCGTACAAAAATTTCGGCACCCTACAACGTCACCTCAGATTAGAATGTATGACCGAACCGAAATATTGTTGTAAATTATGTCCTCGGAAATTTAAACGTAGATATTGTTTAAAAAGTCACATGCAATCCTTCCATGTATAATAATTAATAAATCCAATAAATTATTTGAATCTTGACTAGTGTCTTTTTTGGTGCTTTTTTTTAAGTCTAACAATATCCTATACCTGTTATTTTAAACTGTTTCTTTATTATGCATTTCTGTAACAATTTCTATTACTGATTTAAGGTAACAAGTTTATATTGGACCGGACCGCCATGTATAATTGTGAGAAATGTTTTAAACAATATGCGAAAAAATCAACATTAGTACGACATATGAAATATGAATGTGGAAAAGAACCGAAATTTGTTTGTCCATTTTGCAAGAGAAAATTTGCACATAAATTCAATCTTAATTCACATATGTTGCTTATACACAATGACAAAAATAAATTCAATTCAACAAATTAAATAGAATGTCTTCATTTTTCCATCGATTTTCAATCAAAAAAAAATGTGACTGGTCCAGGCATTTTGAAGGCCCAGAGCTATCTTCTTTGGCAGGCGCTGAAGCTTGTGTTGTTTTTTTAAGGGGCCTCCACCCAAAAAACTTAAACTTCAGGGTAGATCCGGCATTGAACAGTATTCTGTAAATTTTTCCCCGATTTCAAATCAACAAATAATAATATGCAATAACTAATAATAATTTCATTTTAGGTATAATGTATCAACTCGTATGTCCAAGATTTGAATGTAGAGTTTGTCATAAAACCTATAAACATTATCCGAGTCTTTGGCGGCATTTGAAACAAGAATGTGGACGAAATTTTCGATATACTTGTGATGTGTGCGGACAACGATTCATGCAAGCTAAATCGTTATTTGCACATACAACCAATAAACATTAGGGAGATTTTGTTGCAACTTACGATCAACGGTAAATCCCGATAGAAAGAGACAGTAACTGGTACAAATACTATATTAGTTAGTCTTGCGGGCAGTCGCCTGTTTCTTTCTATCAAGAGTTAGCTTTGTCACTAGCGGAATCTCCCTTTTCAGGGACTTTTTAAGTTTTTGCCTGAAAATCGGACTAATATGTATGAAAATTGTTGAATTCAATAAAATTTGTATTTGAAACATTTGTTAATTTTTATTTTATTCGGCTATTTCAGGAAAAAGTTATTTTAATTGACAGAAAGTACGAAGTGATTACAAGAAGATTGAAGGGTGTTTTTCTTTATATTTTTTAAATTCTTCTCTGTCTTGATTTTTGTCCAGAGTCACCCAAGACTGAACCATTGAAATGCAGTGGCGGATTTACGCACAGACGGCCTCGGGCCCCCCCACATGACAATAAATACTTGTATTTTGCATATTGTTCCCAAAAATCTGTAACGCCTCGGGCCTCTTGAAGGCTAAATCCGCTACTGTTGAAATGTGACCCTTTTGGTGAAATTCTCTTGTAAAACTTTTTTTAATTTTGTTTCAGATTTGAAACCATTTAAATGCCAAAATTGTAAGAGATCTTACAAATATTCTAGAAATTTATTACGACATATTCGAATTGAATGTGGCAAAGAACCTGGTTATATATGTTATTATTGTATGAAAACGTTTACACATAAATTTAATTTAAAAAAACATATGGAAAAACATTCATGTATCCAATAAATTAATTACCACTTTGTTCTACAGGTATGTCTCTTTATAAGACTTTAACAGTGAAACTGATGGAGTGTTTCTTTTTCAGGCGCTAATTAATTTATGTTTCCTGAAGTGTTTCTATAGTTGTTGGAAAAAAATTATTAAAGATTCTATCGTTATCACTATAAAATTTTGATTAATTGTGTTATTTAATTATGTTGTATTATAATAAAGCTTATATGATGGTTTTTCTTTGTGTCTATTTTTTTTTCTTCAATTAATTTCTAAATTATTGTCAATTTTCCCTTGATTATTATTATATATTTTATTTGGTAACAGGTGGAGGTACCTAGTATTGGCGACTTCCATATACGGCAGTCCTAAAATATGTGGCCAAATTAAAATAAACCGAAATTGGATGTCCATAAATTTAACTGTTATGGAGAAATTTCCAAAAGTACCCCGACTGGTATTATTCATTATATTTCAGCTAGAGTCTAAAACAGGAAATGGGACATTTCCGGCTTTCCTGAGAGTTTCGGGCTCTAGTTGGAACAAGCGTTTCGTTTATATTAAAGCATTCCCTACACCAATGCGATTTTCCGTTGCCGCAGCGGCAACGACAACTGTCTGCCATGAACCGCTTATGGGAGAAAGTTGTCGTTATCTCTGCGACAACGAGAAATCGCAGCAATGTAGGGAATGCTTTAGAACACAAATGTGGACCAAGATCAAGATCACTTTGTCCCTTCTAGTAACAACAGTTTGAGGCTAACTCCATTCTCGATTCTGTACTTAAGAACTTCGTTACTTATTTTAAGCCATTCTTGGACATGATTTCGTCCCTTTAAGCGTCTATTAGACCTTAAACAGTCAAATTTTACGGTAAATCTACTTTTGTCTACATATTTTAGGACCACGCTGTATATAGACTTCTGTATAAAACAATCTTTTATTATTATTATTATTATTACTTTAACAATAAAAAAGTCCCCATTTGTAATTTCCCAATATTTGCCGAATTCAATTTATATAGCCATAGATAAGATTTTTTTATAATAATTTCTATTATATTTGTAGGGTACATGTTTGTATTGGAAAGGAATGAATATGCATGTGGAACATGTTGTAAAACATATGCAAAAAAATCAACAGTAGCACGACATATAAAATATGAATGTGGTAAATTACCAATGTTTGGATGTTCAATATGTCCATATAGAGGATATCAAAAGACACATGTTGAACGTCATTTATCTAGACGGCATAATATTCTAACAAAACCAGAAATTACAAAATCGATTGTTATCTATGGGAAAAAATAGAAGAAATCCAATAAATGCCTTATTCAAATCAGTAATTGATAAGAAAAAGTATATTTTTCTATTGTATATACATAAAAATATTAATTTTATCATTATTATTATTATTATTATTATTATTATTATTTTTATTATAAGTTAGATGTAATTGTTAAGAGTTGTGTTATAAATGCATATATTTTGTCAACCGATGTTACAAAACAGATACGGCTGGAATTTTTGTAGGGAACAGGTTTCGATTTTAATTTTAAATAAATATTTGTTTAAATTTTTTTTGCTCGATTTTTATCTAATTACCAATATTAATTACAGGTGTTGTGTTGTAATAAAACGACGGCGCCAACAAACTGCTATATTTTCTGAATTATTCTAATATTCGTATTATTTCAGGAAGAAATTTTATTTGTTCGAAATGCTCCAAATCATACAAACATGCAGCTTCACTATATAAACATAAACGTTTCGAATGTGGTAAATTACCAATGTTTGGTTGTTCTATGTGTCCATATAGAGGATATCAAAAGACACATGTTGAACGTCATCTATCAAGACAACATAATATTTTAACGAAACCGGAAATAATAAAAGCCATGATTATTTATGGAAGGAAATGATTCATGGAAACATTGAATGCCTTAAGAAGAATCATCAAATATATTTTTTTACTGTATATATGTATACCATACAGTGGAATCGTCTAGGTACATAGCCGAAAAGCTACCGGGATGGGAGTGAGAACAGATATATAGATTTTGTATAAGGGTAACAGAGACAAAAATTGGTGTGTGTACAATTGTCCAGAGCAGGTAAAGGTTCTACCCAAACACACCAATATATGTCTCTGTTACCCTTATACAAACTATATCTGTTCTCACTCCCGCCCCAGCCTCTTTTCAGCTATGCACCTAGACGATTCCGATGTACAGTATGTAAGAGATATTTTTTATTATTATCTTCTGTACAATTCAGAGCAAACTCATTGTCATCGTTGTGTTCGTTTGGTAATCGTCGGTGTTGAATGCTAATGAGGACTTTGGTATTCAGCCCGTAGTCCTTGTCGACTCATTTTGTTCCGCTCATTAGATCAAATCTAAACACAATTCGAAGAGTTGAATGTATAAAGACAAAAATCAATTGAGACAGAGTCGTAACTAGTGTATGGCCAGTATGGTCCCGAAGAGTAGAATCTTGACTCGCACTCATTGCAAAAGCGCACCAACTAAAAAAATCAGAAGTCTTCCGAAAATAAGCATCGATCCTTGTTCCAACCACAAGTGTCTACTCCTTATTGGCAGTTTTTCAGCTGTGAATAGATGGGGGGAGACAAAGAGGATAGTTGTAGTTGATGGTGACTTTGCTCTGAATCGCACTGATTGTTATTCGTGTTTTATTCTATTAATTGTTGTTACATGACACATGTAGCTGGATTTTTTTCCGATTTTAATAAATATTCAATTCTTTTAATTCTCTTATCATTTAATTATCGATTGATTTACAGATTATTGTGATAAATTATTGGTAAAAAAATAATGCTGATAATAAGTTTGAATTATTCTAATATTATTATTGTTTCAGGTAAAGATTTCACTTGTCCAACATGCTACAAATCATATCGACATGCTTCATCTCTATATAAACATAGACGTTTCGAATGTGGACAAATAGCTAGATTTAAATGTAATTATTCTGGATGTAATTATAAAACGAAAATCAAAGGAAATTTGAAACAACATATGCGAGTTCATTATAAACGTGTACTAAACAACAAATAAAATAAATCGACTTATATGTATCTAGTTTGATTTAATGTTGCCACATGTAAAATTAATAATTCTAATTATTAATTTATTGTAATTAATTGTTTTTTTTTTCTATTTTAATTTTTTTTATTTTTTGTAGCAGAATCTAAATGTTTCACCTGTTCGAATTGTTTGCGGACATACCGGCATAAACAGTCGTTATATCGACATCGAAAATTCGAATGTGGTCAAATGGCTAAATTGAAATGCCATTACTATGGTTGTGAATATCGGACAAAATTGAAACAGAGCCTAAAACAACACATGAAACGACACAAATCTGTAATATAAAAAAATACCAATAAAAACTGGAATTCAATAATTGAGACCAATGGTTGTTTCATTTACCAATTTACCATTAAAATAATTAATTTTTATATTGATTATTATTATTATTATTTTTATTATTTTGGTGTGACTAATTTTTATTTTTCTTTTTTTCTTTTCTTTCTTTTTCTAGCAACAACAACACCACGAACATTCATCTGTACAGATTGTTTCCGTTCATATCGACATATCCAATCGTTACATAGACATCGTAAATTCGAATGTGGTCAAATGCCTCGGTTTAATTGTAATTATTATGGTTGTAATTATAGGGCGAAATTAAAAGAGAATTTGAAACAACATATGAAACGCCATAATCGAGCTGTATTGATGAAAAAAAACTAATAAACTAATCAAATAATAAAACCTGATAATAGTGTAGTTTGATTTCATATTTACCCACTCAAAGTAAATGAATTCGGTATTAATTATTATTATTAATTATCTTCTGTTATTTTGTAAATATAATTAATTTTGATATTTCATTATTGTTTTTTTGTTTGTTTTTAGCAACACCTAGGGCTTTTACATGTAAGGATTGTTTCCGTTCGTACAGACATAGTCAATCGTTACATCGACATCGTAAATTTGAATGTGGCAAAGAACCATTATTTAAATGCGGCTATGAAGGTTGTAATTTTGTTAGTAAAGTTAAATGTAACTTGAAACAGCATATGTTCAGACATTCCTTTAGAGGTGAATTGAAGAAACGCCGATCGGGCCACTGGCACCACCGTTAATTATCACAATCTTCTGGTGAAATTCTTAGTGTTTATATAATATTTTGTTTTCGTTTTTTCTTCCTTTTTGTCCAATATTTGTTATTAACTAACATTCAATTATTAATTCAAAAAATATTGGTAGTTATTTTTCTAGAAATGTTATTAATAATGTTTATTAAATTCTAAGATTTTGTAGATGTTAAGAGTATTAAATAAATTATTTTAATTCAATACCAAATTGTTGTTCCTGTTATTATACAAAATCATTTAACGTTATAACGTTATAATTGAATTTTTATTTTTGTAAATTTGTTTCCAGTTGTTGGTACGAAGTTTTCATGTAAAATCTGCAAAAGATCCTACATAAATCATTGTAGTTTAATTCGTCATCAGAAATACGAATGTCAAAAGGAGCCAGTCTTTCAATGTAATCAATGTACATATAAAGCTCGATATAAAACCAGTCTTATTAAACATAAAAATCGTGCACATCCTTAGTAGATCTCCTTTTATTCTTAACAAATCGAACTGATAAGGTTGTTGGTGTTACTGTTAATTTAGTCATGATTTAATCAATTCTGTTCCAGGTCCCATGCCGATTTATCTATGTTGTGTTTGTCAACGTTCATACAAAGTTGCTAAATCATTGAAACGACATCAGAAATATGAATGTCAAAAGGAGCCAGTATTTCAATGTAATCAATGTTCATATAAAGCTCGATATAAATCCAGTCTTATCAAACATATAAGTCGTCTTCATCTCCAAAATATATACTAATCTACCACATTTCCCTTGTATTTATTGTATCAAACACATACAAAAAAACTACTGATAAGGTAGTTATTATTGTGGTAATTATTCATGATTTTAATTGGTTTTTGTTTCAGGTCCCATGCCAAATTTTCGATGTAATCTCTGTCAACGACCATACAAATCTATTAAATCATTACGAAGACACCAACGATATGAATGTGGTAAAGAACCAGCATTTAAATGTAATATATGTTATTATCGAACTAAACAGAAATGTACACTTGTTAGACATATAACTAGAATTCATCATCAATCAAAACGTTTTTTAATCTAAATGAAATTGATATAATTTATTGCCTATTTTACATACAATTCGTTCCACATAAATATACCAATTATCTTGTGAGAATTCATGCATTATATTATTGAAAATTTGATTAAATTCAGATAATAAAGATTTTAATTGATCTTCATAATCACCAATACACCATAAGATGCTCATATGAAATGAAGGGTCCTGAAAAAATCAAGTCCTTTAATTGATTTTTTGAGGGACAAAAAAATGTATTAAAATCACCTTATAAAAAGGGGGTAAGTTGAAATCTTTCAAACAATTATCTAGAATACTGACTAAATTTAAAAGACTATCATAGCCTGTTTTTATTTGTAATCCAATAAAAGTTCTCGTCCTTTCTTCATTGCAATACACATTAATAGAACCAAACATGATCAAGAATCTACAAGAATATCATTGAAAATATAGCCAATGATAATAATAATGATTTACTTGTTTAAATTAATTAATTTTTGTTTAATCGTTTCAATGAATGGCGTAATCCAATGGTACTTGAGAACAACAGTTTTCGTTAAACTTATATGAAAATCATTGATCACTTTTAATTGACAATTATCACCAACTTTATCAATAATTGTGGAAAACAGTTTCTCCAACCCATCATTTAGATTACCTAGAAAACAAATAATATTCAATTTCTCAAAAATTCTCCAATAAACATTGATAATACAAGAAATATAGACGTAGGTGGCCCAATTGCCTCGTTCATGTGGAAAACTTCGAATTCTACCCTCATGGTAATCTGGATTTTCTGTACATTCATCTGATAATGGGGGGTTGTCTTTCATACAATCAGGAATTGGTAATCTAAAAAATACCACCTTTTTATTTATATAATTATTATTTAAAGTGTATTTTTCACTTTTCGAAACGTTTGAGGTTAGGTTGATTCAAAACATTGTTATCATCGTCTCGATGTTCTCGTTTTGTTGAAATTCGACCAGATGGTACTTCTTCATCAGAACTATCAGCACCATACTCGGATAATAACTGGAGGGCACTATTTTTGAACATAAAAGAAGTTGTTTTTGGAAAATATGAAAATCTAACCTAAAAATTTTGAATTAAAATGACAAACGACACAAGTGCCATCTTCAGGAGCATGTCTGTATCAGTTTGTATAGTACCCAAAATGACTGAGCCAATCTGACTTAAACTTGTAGTAGGGCTACAATACTGGCTCTCAAGTACTAAGGAAAAAATTAAGTTTTTTTGCACAATTAATCAAAGACAAATTAGTATTTGTCATTTCTTTTTTTCCCCTATTGATGTATTGGAAAAAATACGAAAGAACTCTTGCTAATTACCTGTTTCTCTAACAAGCAAGTCCAAACTAAACAGGGGGCAATGAGGGGCAATCTCGAAGTTATCTTGCTCTAGAAAGGCAGTTTTTGTTTCCCTAGTTTTCTAAAAATGTAGGAATTAACTTGGAACGGAAACCATTTGTATATATAAGTCAAATGTGCCAAATCTTTTTGGCGCAGTATACATTGATAGATGCCCGCGAAATTCAAATAAAACCACTTTTAAAATTTCATTATATTTAATTTAAAATCGTTACATAAGATTATATAATATTGTATAAAACTAGGCCATTAGTCTTTGTTTAAAATGCAGTCATAGCTAAAAATCTCATAAAATTATCCCAATAAAATATAAAATAATATAAATATAGATGAATTAAAAATTATTTAAAAATTGTCATGCACTACATGAGATTCACTAAATAGAATGATAAAATGGTTAAAAATCTTTGGCTTATTTTAGATCATAGCAAAAATGATAATGTGGCGGATCTGGTGGTATTGGTGGTGGATCTTGTGGTATAGTTACACCTTCAGCATCTAATAATCTCAATTTTATCTCCATTGATAAGAGTGTATCTAGATCTTTTTCCGTTTCACGACTCACCATTCGTTGTCCTAATAATGCATGTATACCATCTGTCCAATAAGCAAAAGCCACTTCATCCGGTGCTACACAATCTAAATATTGCATATCAACACTTTCCAATGCTAATGAAAATGCTAATTGATGTGAAGCTTTTCGACCACGCATATGTGGACAATCTTTACCAACTAATAACGCTTTTATATCAGCAACAGCTAATTTTGATGGTAGTTCTTCAGTTGTTGGTGCACTTTTTTCATCACAATCACCATAATGTAGAACTTTATGATTGGGACTTAAACGCATATACCAGAATTTATCTTTAATACGTTGACCACGTGCTGAGTATTTTGTAAAACGTGTACCATCAACTAGAAATCCTAAACGTTGTTGTTTGATTAAATTCATTATATCGGGTGTGATTTGTTCACGTAATTCAACAATCGGTCGTGCATGAGATTCCCATTCTTCTCTAGATGTACGTTCTAGTTGCCATAATTGTGTTATTTCACTATAAGTTAATGTTTGTAATTTGGTTTTTAATTGTTCTAATGATGCCGGTGATATATCTAAAGCACGTACGATCTGTTCACGGACCACACTTGCAACTTTACCAAAATCTTCAGATGTTGCCCTCATCTCTTTCCATGTTTTATTCAATAAAACAATACAAATACAAAAACATTCTTCAAATGGATGGTCGTGTGTGAAAAACAGCGGTTGAAAAGTAGCACCTTGTTCTGAGGGTGCATCACCGATCTTCAATAATTCACATAAAATACGCACCAATTCAACACTAGCTCGACCAAATGGACATTCATGTTCATCAGCACGACAACTATTCTCCAACACCAATTTCGTATAACTATCGGGATGATTACGAGCAAAATAAATCATACAATCTAATGCCAAAAGACCAGGAGGTGTTTCAGTGAAATCCAAAGCGGGATTAATATCATTTTTAAAGCCTAATTTTTTATAGTCACGTGTAAATCCTCCAGGACCACGTGTCCCCGTCCCACCATCACCATCAAAAGCAATCCTTCGCAATTCCTTAATCTTATCGTGACCATCTTGATCCTAAAGATTAAATATTTAATAAAAATATAGATAATTTCGATGATTGTTAGAATCAATTACCTGAGGATCCATTTTTGTAACCATTCTCTGTTCCAATAGCCCCAACATTAGTGTCTGTAAAACATACAATTGATGTGCCATTTCAGCACCTTCTGCAGCTCCAGTTTGTAAAATATGATTCTGTATAACTTGTCGGACTTGTTTCGATGTTAAAGTGGCAGCTAGACTTCTACGTTTAATTGAATCAGCACGTAATAATAATGCATTGATTAGTGCAACAGCATTTTGTTGTACAACTGGTGCAGCTTGTAAATGTCCAACTAATGAACCAATTGGTATTTCACGTTCAACTTGACCATATCCTTCCGAACTGTTTAGCACAATATTTTCTAATATTGATAATGCAGCTTGTGTTACTTCAGCTTCTTGTGTTGTATTAACAAAACTTGCAATTCTTGTTATAAAATCACCAGTTAAAATATCCCATGAAACAATACCGTGTTCCATTAATTCAACAAATGATAATAAAGTGTGTGCTAATACAGTTCCTTTACATTTACCATTTTCAATTTGTTTTATGATCAATGTTAAACCTTGTTTATTGATAAAATCCAATGCAAATGTCATATCAGCACTTAGATTTGATAAACGATTAACAGCTAATGCTTTCTCCTCTAAACTACCTGTTTGTAATTTCTGTAAAATATCTTGAGCTGTTTTCGATGGTGAATATTGTAATCTTAATACTGAACCATTTTTGATTTCATTACGATTCTTCTCAGTTATATAATTACGATTATTACTTTCATTAAATTGTAAAGCATACTGTTCAGGATCGGTTAAATTCCAACCATTACATAATTCTTGGATTATACCAGCTAATGGTTGTTTTTGATTGAATTCAATCAATTGTGGTACTTGATCGGTCATTTCGACCGCTATTTTCACAATATAGGAATCCTTCATGGTGGGCATTTTCTACCAGTAAGGCCGTTTTTTCCTTCAAAAATATACCAACATTATATTAGAGATTCGTTAGATTCTATTGAAAATTTGATTTAATTAATTAATTAATTGATTAATTGACACATTTTGACGTAAGCTGAAAGTGAGGTTGACAATAGAACGAGACTGACAGCTGATTAATGTCGACACTCCCACAAAGCAGGTTAGCCAACTGTAAAAATTTTAATAGTAACCATTTCTGGCAATTATATCGAAAGCCGGCTCTTTTATTTCGATTATTAGATCCGGATATTTTTATATTTTACATCTATTCGGAAAATCTTTTATTATTTTATGTATTAAAGGGTTTTTACAGTAATTTATATTTTATTGCGGTTGGTGAACCTGTTTTCTTAACTTGCGCGAACGGGAATCTAGGGCTCAGACTATGAGCGAACTGTTCGATTAGGTGACGAACATAACAATATAATGCGCTATGTTTGACTTCAAATTAAAAACTAACTTTGCCTTCTCAAGATGCCAAACGAACTACCAGGTAAAGAACCAGATGGTTGGGGTAGGGATCAGTAAAAGTAGTAATTGTGGAAAAGCCTGAATATTTTAAATACTGTCCTGTTATGGGTTACTAGTGTTTGAGCACTTGTGGTGCAAAACTATATTATGATCATGAAGTCACTTTGTCAAAGTAATAAACATTGCGTTTTGTATTTCTATGTTCGCTTAACCACTCCCCTTAACAATTATAAAAAAAAACCTCTACCACCATAACCCCAAAATTGAAAACAAGTACTCGAACATGTGCAAATATTTGTCTGCATCCAAAGGTGCTTGCTGTCAGTTCTAGACCCATCTGCACTTTCTGTTAGAGTGGTAGTAGCAGCTAATGGGCCAATTTCATTGTCAACTTTGAGTGATTTTAACATGTAAGGTTACATTACATGCCATTAGCTCCGCTTAATGTTTAACTCTCTAACTACGGGTATAATCTCTAGCTACTAGCCCACTTAACGCAAAAAAAATGTAACAACAGCATAATTGTCAAATCGCCTATTAAGGATACCCGTGTTTCAGCACGGTTTTATCAGATCCTCTATTGAGGTTTGCTGTAGTTAAAGGGTTGAGTGTTGAACACAATTGTTTATCTAGAAAGATGCCTAATCTGATCTGTCCTGTTAACCTATAATGAACTCAAAATGTGACTTTAAAGTTAGTTATGGAGAAAAAACTTCCTAGTCGGGTGGTATTAACACTAGAAAGACGGACGGGGGTCTTTTGACCCATGTTTAAATGGAGATTTCCATGCATTCGAAACTGCGCCGTTTTTCTAGTGTTAAAGAAAAATCTGACCTGATCAAAGCTTATGCACGTGCCAACGAGCAAGGATTTAGATGCTCTGATTGCTCGCGAACACTTTCTCATAATCTGACCGCTAGACTGTTGGCTCTGTTTTGGGGTTATATTTGAAGGGAATAATATTTATATTTTATTAAAACAATGTTAAATTCTTTAAAAACAGTTGGAAATTGTCTGGTGAGCATTATATCATTGTTGATTTACACTAATTAATTGTTATCAATAAATGTTACATAATAATATTTTTGTACATAACCTCACTTTTCTTTTTTTAATAGAAACGGTCCCTAGGAATTCGTTCAATACAAACAACATCTGTTACTCAACATGATGCCCTTTATAATCACCGAGATACACCAGAGGACAATCCTGATACCCCTTTTGAATTCACCGATGATAATAAAAAGGTTATAAAAATCTTGCCATCAAAAACAAAGTTCATTTAACAGAAATTTTCGATTATAGCGAATTGAAGCAATTCTAGCTATTTACCCGGAAGGACATAAACGTGCAGCAATGATACCATTACTTGATTTAGCACAAAGACAATACGGCTGGTTACCACTTTCTGCTATGCATAAAGTTGCTGAAATTCTAGATTTACCAAGAATGAGAGTATATGAAGTTGCCACTTTCTATACAATGTTTATGAGGTAGTGTTGATCACAATTACAATTTCTATAATACTTATTTCGTTGTTTTTATACAGAAAACCGACTGGTAAATATCATCTACAAGTTTGTACTACAACACCGTGTTGGCTAAGAGGTTCAGATGAAATTCTGGAAGCTGTAAAATCGAATTTATCCATCGATGTAGGACAGACTACATCAGATGGTATGTTTACCATTTCAGAAGTTGAATGTTTAGGTGCTTGTGTTAATGCACCAATGATTCAAATCAATGATGATTACTATGTCAGTATGATCAGTTTTTTAAAATTTAAACACAAATAATTGAAATTTTAAATTAAATTTTTAGGAAGATTTAACTATTGCCGATACAAATGAAATATTAAATGATTTGAAAGCTGGTAAAAAACCTAGAGCTGGTCCGAGAAGTGGACGTTTTGCTGCTGAACCAATTGGAGAACCGACTTGTCTGAAAGGTGAACCAACAGGTCCTGGTTTCGGTGTACGTAGTGATTTGTAATTGTTCTTGTAAATAATAGTTAAATAAATTTAAAATAAACAAAGTCTGTTTTAGTTTTATACAACACAGTAATTACTTAAAAACAGCAATTGATTACTTAATACTATTGTTTCTTCGATAAAATTACTCATTTTTAAGTAACCAAAGCGTTTAAAACAGACTGATGTCGTACCGGGTGGTGTCCGTTTACGTGGGGACTGTCGGAACGCGAAGACGGTTCATGTATTAGCACCATAATGCGGCGTTGTCAGATGTATCAGGTGGTCATTAGTTGATTGGTGAATTGTTGGTTGCGTCATAGTGTGTTGCATAAACAAGTTGCAGGCGTTGCAAACTGTACTTTCACTTATTTGTATAGTGATTGGTGGCGTCTGTTTATATCAGTTTTCTTTGAATTAAAAAAAGTAACCACAATATTACTATTCTACATGAAACGTAAAGGCAAAAAAAGTAAAATTTCATCAAATACTACAAATGGTTTGAATGAAACACCAGATGAATCAACCAGTAATCAAGTAGAAGAAGAAATGGGAACTGAAGAAGAAGCCAAAGGAAAAAGACGTCCTGTAAAACGCAAAACGACGTCAACAAAACCGGCAGATGTATCCAAAGGCGAAAATGAGGTAAATTTACTTTTTTTAAGTTGTAAAATTGTAAACAACACAAAGTAAACAATATATTTATACTAATTTACTTACAATCAGTGGTGGATCGGCGAAAAGGCCGATGCCTCAGCTGTCATACTAGGGGGACCCCCAAATTTTGAAAAAAAAACCTAGTGGACAATTGGGAGTTACAAATGTTCGATTGCCTTTTATATTTTTTGGGTAGGGCCCCAAATATTCTTGCCGCTGGGGCCCCCCAAAGGAAAATCCGCCACTGGTTTTACTTATCTAAATTATTATGGAAACTAACAATAAGTAAAACCGTATCGTTGTCATAATTTAAGCAATTCAATACATATTCAAACAATAAGGAACTGTATAATCCTTATTTTCTTCTGGAGAAGAATAAATTCATCCCTTAAGGACCTTTGATTAGGAATTACTAGAAGTGGCTTCCATCTGATTCTGATGGTCCCATTGTAAACCCTATGTTATCATATCACAGTTCCTTACAACTACAGCCCTGAGTCGGATAAAGCCCGGAACATCGTCAATAGGTGACCTCTGTACTTCCTGTGGTTCGATAAAGGGCAGCCTAAACCAGCAACGTCTCTGTTTAGAAAGAACAGAGCAGCCATATACTACGTGGCCTTCTCATGTTCCTTCGAACACTTTCTGCATATAGGCTCGTTTTAGATGCCCATCATTGTCAAATGTTTGTTTAAGTGGCAGTGTCCTGCCAGAATTCCTACCACCCTCCCTTAAAATCCCCCCCATTTAATCTAATTGTAAGAGCCTGTTTTGAAAGCCTCCTGGAAGGATCTCCTACAAACTTCCTTGCCTGTCCTACCTTCTGGTGTCCTAATCAATAGGTCTTTTGAGCCCTATTTGCTCACTTTCTGCTGATTAGGGATCTCATTGTGGCGGTTATCCATGCCTCTTTTGCCAATTCGTCAGATATCTCGTTCTCAGCCAGTCCGCAGAGTTCTAGAAGCCGTCATCAAAATACCATAATGCTAGAAAAGTATCTTTTTTTTTAAATAAATTAACTCTTACACAGTTAATTTTTGTGATTTTTTTCTCACGTATTCCTGTTATTATATCGTATAGGAGGAATCGGAAGAAAACACCAGTCGAAATGGCCAATCCGTTGAAGATGTCGAAGAAGATACTGAACAACCGGAAACCAAAAAACGACGTTCTGGAAAACGTAAGACTGCATCAATACAACCAGAGGAGGAAGCTGAGGATTCCCAATATGAGGCAAGTACTCCGTTTTTGGTATTTTTGTATTTAATGATGTATCACTTATTGTTGTTAGGTTGAATCAATTTTGGATGAAAAAAATATACGAGGTGTTCGTCATTATCTAATCAGATGGAAAGGATATCAACCGGAATCGGATACATGGGAACCGGAATCAACATTGAATTGTCCCGAACTGATTGCTGAATTTAAAGCCAAACAAAAGAAGAAAGGCAAAAAGAAGTCAAGTACTAATAAAAAATCAACTAATAGATCTCATGCTTCAAAAGAATGGAATGAAAATGACAAATTCGAAGTATAATCGAATAACAATTTATAATCATTAGCAAGATTAATTGGTTTTCTTTTGCTTAGGTCGATAGAATTTTGGATGTTTATTTCAAGAAAAACGGTCAACGAGAATTTCTAGTTTCTTGGAAAGGTTTTCCGATGTCACAAAATACTTGGGAACCCGAAGAAAATATGGACTGTCCGGAAATGATTGTAAAATTTATGGAAAAAGTTGAAAAAGCTAAAGAGTTGGAACAGAGAGAACTAAGAGTACATAGACAGCATACAGATCGTTTTACATTAACAATGGACACTAAAGGCCGTCGTCTCAGCAAACGAAATCAAGGAAAACAAAGGTCTTTTTATTGATTTAATTCAGGATTCTTTACTGTAACTTACTGTTTTCTTTCAGGGTGCAATACCATGATGCTGAATAAAAATAAACCTAGTAGTACAACTACATATTTCTAAGAAAATACAAATGGAATAATTTTTTTTAGTGTTGTTTTTGAGGAAATATTTGTTTTTTTTGTGTAATTTTTTTACTGTCAAAAAAAAGTTTTTATCTGAATACTTGGCCCGTATTTGTATGTAATATACATATATAAATTGTACGGAAAAATGAAATATATTAGAAATTAAGATGTGTGTACGGATTTTCCTAAATATTCCCGGAAAATTGTCGGAAAACTTAAACGAATCGGAATTCAAGTAACGGAATAGCAAATTTTCACCGTAGCGCCTGAATTACATGCAACCACAAATTCATCTCCTGAAGCGGAACTTTGTACAGAACGGGTATACCGTGTTGCCTACAGTGCAATTTTCGACCTCTTTATATCAAAATTGCCGCAAAACTAATAGGCATTTCGAAACGAGACCAGATATCGCTTGTGCAGTTTCAATTGCTCTATCAATTGGTATCAAATTCTTCCAGTTTAATTCATTCGAAAAGCGTTTTCGTGTTACGACGGATAAACTTTACATGTAGCAATGAGTGACACTGCTCCTTAGGCACCCAGTTATACACCATTGGTGGTGTATAATTGGTTGCCTGAAATGAAATTTACCTGCAGTATTGCCAATATTATAACCACCCTAAAGAAAAATCACTAAGAGTAGATGGTGAAATTGGTGTAGTTTGGACACAATTTCCTCATTAAAAATAATGCATTTCTGATAAATGAATATGTGTGAATTGCAGTGGTATGCACTAGCAGAAATCCAATTAAGAAAACAAGATAAACCAGATGATATTTACTGTTTGTGCAGTAGGGTATTTATAAGGTAAGTGGCAAGGATCCGGATCCGTTTACTGTCATCTGTCAATATCGTGCGCCATTGCTGTATTTCAAAATTTAATCTTGTTCAGAAAAAAAACGGTTCGTTAATAATTGCAAATTTGCTAATGTTAACCAATTAGGAAATATTGTGAATTGTTTGTATTTTACTGTATTGTTTCCTGTTTTTCCCCTGAAGAAAATGAGCAGTGAAAACACTTCACTGAAACCACCGGCAATCCATGATTTCTGTATCATTAAACCGATAAGTCGTGGTGCATTCGGTAAAGTCTTCCTAGGATGTAAAAAGAATAATATGGATGTAATGTATGCAATTAAAGTGATGAAAAAAACTGAAATGGTCAATAAGAATATGGTCTCACAAGTGGTGAATGAAAGAAATGCTCAAGCTTTAACAAAAAGCCCATTTTGTGTACAATTATACTACACACTACAAACAGCCAGTTCTGTCTATCTGGTTATGGATTATATGGTCGGTGGTGATTTAAAATCACTACTTAGTGTTTATGGTTATTTCGATGAACATATGGCAACATTCTATATAGCTGAAGTCTGTTTAGCCTTACAATATCTACATAATCACAGTATAATACATCGTGATATAAAACCGGATAATATGTTGTTATCAAAAGAGGGACATGTTAAATTAACTGATTTTGGTCTATCACGTGTACAAATCCATCGTGATTTAGAAATATCAGATTTTGAAAATGCTACACCAAATCTATGTACACGTACACCAGGACAATTATTAAGTTTAACAACACATTTAAGTTTTGGTTCAGGCAATTCACGTTATTTTACTAAAAGTGCCAATGTTAGTGATATTTGTGATTCGGAATTGAATAGTCAACAACAACATAACGATTCTGGTACAAATACATCAATCTTAAGTGATAATAATCAAAATACAAAATGGAAGAAAATATCAAATTGTTCAGCTCTATCTGGTGTAACGTTTCTATCAGCTGATGGTGGTACATCATTACAAATCACTGATAATAGTAGTTCTTATCATACATGTCAAAGTACTGTAACACAAAGTGATGATTCCAATTCATGTGTAACATCACCAGTCAGTCATCGTGTACCTAGTCGTTGTGGTGGTGGTGTCTTTAAAATACGTGGTGATCGTAAACGTAAAGAACGATCACCATCACCATCAGTTAATAATAATATTCATAAAAACTATATACGTACTGGTCTAACTGGTGAAATGGAAATTCTACGTGTTGATGCAACAACCAATTCACCAAAAGGTGTAACATTCTCAACACCAGTTTCAAATCAAAAACCCCAACATAAAACCAAATCAACACGTTTTGATTTACATAAAAATATTGAAAAACACCATGATGATGATAATGTTGTAGTTAGTCCGATATTTGTTGAAACAACAACACCAAAAACACCTAGAACACCATATCGAACACCGAAATCTGTACGACGTGGACAATGGAGTAGTGATCAACGAATTTTAGGTACACCCGATTATCTTGCTCCAGAATTATTATTACGTAAAGGACATAATTGTGCTGTTGATTGGTGGGCATTAGGTGTTTGTTTTTATGAATTCGTTACTGGTATACCACCATTTAATGATGAAACACCACAACAAGTATTTCAAAATATATTAGAACGTAATATTGAATGGCCAACAGATGATGAAGCATTATCTAAACAAACAGTTGATGCTATTAAAGCATTATTAACTTCGGATCCGGATAAACGACCAAAAGCTGATGATGTTATGAAAATGGATGTATTTAATGAGATTGATTGGCAGAATTTATTATCAATGCAACCACCATTTACACCAGATCCATATGATTTAACTGATACTGGATATTTTCAAGCCAGAAATGAATTGCTTAATTTCAATATGTCAAGTTGTGAATTTTAATTATTATTTATTTTTAAAAATGTATTTTATTAATATATTTCTTACTGTTTTAAAGATAGAAATAAACCCGAAGCATATCTTTATATACATCTTTGTGGATTTACCATTGCCCAGATGTTATCCCATTTCGTTCCTCAATATTCCACTTAATCAGGTTATTGCTTTTAATACTTTAATCCTCTTTTTTTTCTTTTAGAAATAAAGACGACAATCTAAAACACAACACATCTATTGAGTTTAGTGCATCCCAAGAAGATCTATCAATTGAAGACGAATTATCAAGTGAATGTAATTCTTTACCAACAATTTCTAAAAACAAAACTAAACCAGAGGTGATAACTCTTTTCCTTATAATTTAATTTAAATCTATTAATAATAAATAAATTGCAGTTGGAACATGAGACAGTCAGTTGCTACTGTAGTGCCTCACATACTGACAATTTATCAACTGATGAACATGATAGTTTAAGAGATACACATGAGAATCGTCCTCCACAATTTATTAAAGGTTTACAATCAAGTGATAGTGGTACAGATCTAACTGAATATATTAAACATGATATTGATATTGAATGGCAACGATTTTGGTCAATTAATGGTGAAAAATTAATATGGAAAAGTTGGATAGCAAAATATAGTGCATATATTAATCCTGATTATTTACAATACGCACAAGATCAAGTAATAATTAATGATACAAGTAGTAATAATCAAGAGATTTTAGATAAAAAAGATTTATCATTAGAAATTATTGAATCAAATTTAATAAAATCAACAAATTCATCATCATTACATTTAAATACTGATAAACAACATCGTATTTTATTAAGAAATCTATCTGGTAGTGATGATAAATTGAATACAGAAGTTTCAGAAGGTTGGAATCCTTTATCACCAATTAGTGTAATTGATTGTGAAACAGAAATTGAACAATTATTAAGTTCAAAATGTGGTTCATATGCAAGTAGTTCTATACGTACTGTTGATTCCATGACAAATGTTACACGTATTACAATATCATCAATTGATTTAAGTCAAAGTTCACATAGTTCTGAAAGTTTTTCTTCAGTTAGTTCTGTACAAAGTTCATTAAGTCCTACTAGTTCAGAAGATGCGGATGAAGAATATCAACATCAATGGAATGTATTATGGAAGAGACATTATGAAGATGAATATTTGAATCAATATAAATTCTTTATTGGCTCTTGGAAAGAACAAAATATCTCCGGTAAGTCTCTTCTCATTTATCTGGGGGCGGCTCGATCTTTGTTGCTGATCTAAAGGCACATATGACTATTATGATTATGTTATTGTTTATGATTATTTTCACTTTATTTATGATTATTTGATTGATTATTAGGATGTCACTGAAACACCGGTTGAGTCCCTGAAGAAGTTACCACACCGTGACGAAACGTTGGCCCCAAAAAAACTAGAAAATACAACCACCGGTGTTTCACTGACATACTACTAATCAATCAACAACAAAAAAAAAAGATTATGCCTCGTGTAGGTTGTGGTTTCAGTCCCTACTGCACTTCGGTCTAGGAGACCTTTTGTGCCTTCATCAGCTCCAGCATCTCGAGACCTAGTGTTTTACATTGTCACAGAAGGTCTACTTCGATTCTTATCGTGCAGATATGCTTTTGTAACAGGCTGCAATGTCCAATTAGTTTTCTTGGGGTGTGCTTGAATTGCTTTTTGTTAAGCTGCAGAGTTTCTTGTCCTGTCCTTTGGGCCACACGTGAGCTTCTTAAGGGTGCATATACATGGCGAGAGATTTCCCTGTCAATTTCCTCTTTTTGGATTTTTTAATTCTCTTATTCTACATGTTAGTTTCATCAAGTGCTCTCTAATCTTACAGTATTTGTACAGTTTTTCCTTAAAATAGGTGTGTTTTTGTTGTTCAATCGTTTTTCCTTCTACGAATATTTGTTATTAATGTTCTCCTTGTTTAATGAAAGTAATTTTGTCTATTTTTCGTCTTACTTCTTGTTGTTTATTTGATGTTGGTCAAAATCTGTATATACGTACGTATGATTGATTCATTTATCCAAACAAACAATTCATTAATTTAAAATATACGCGTATATACGTTATTTTGGTTCAGTAAACCACTATATTTACTTACTTACGTTACTTACTTACATTCATAACTGTTGAAAATGTCAGATCAACAACAACAATTTCAATATAAAACCACCGTTAAAAATCCATTTATTACAGATTGTACAATAAGTGATAAGATTGATCATGCTGTATTCCATAATAATCAAGATACATTATTGAATAGTCCATCAAATAGTAAATTATCAAAGAGAAAAAATATTCATAAAGTATTTCAAGGTAAAGTTGATGGTAATGATGTTAAAAGTCCAATACAAGTTCATAATAATGTAGTTGATTCATTGGGTGATATATTGGATAAATTGAAAATGTCGAGTGAAGAAAATACTGAAATCAATAAAAACAATGATGATGATGATGATGATGAAGAACAATGTGAACAAAACGACGAGAGTGATAATATAGAAGAAAATATAGAACAAGAAGAATTCACACAAATGGCTGCTATGGGTTTACCAACAAAATTTGGTGGTATACAACCATCTAAAAGGAATCAATCAGATGAATGTGAAACAAGGTAATAACGATAATTAATCGGTGCAATTCAAACGCAACTCTTCATCTTCATCTTTATCTCTAAAGAGTTGCTTGGCAGTTAAAATCAATTCAAACTAAAATCCGATAGATATATGCGAGTAATTGTGTAGATAGTTGATTCAAATGTTCTCTTAAGCTTGCTGGGCGGAGTGGGCAAGTCCTTAAAGAGTGAGGACGCTTGAATTGCCATTCTCTTATGGATATCCCTGAAGAACGAGCAGAAGATAAAGATGAAGAGTTGCGTTCGAATTGCACCGATTGTTTTATTTTGAAAGACCTAGTGTTAATGATCAGTTCTTGTTTCTTGTTTTTAGTTCATCAATGGGTAAATCTGATGATTTTGAATCATGTCGTAAACGTATTAAAGCAGCATTCAATCTAATAGGCATTGAGTTTCATGATACGAACAATGATCCAGTTACTGGTCATGTTCATTATAAAATGAAACATATACGTTTACAGAATCGTCATTTAACATTACGTAATTCTCAACAACAACAACAACGGCGGCCGAAACATGTTTATTTTGATGATGATGGTAATGTTGTGACGAATAATGAAACAACACCAGAAGATGTAAATATTGCCCTTCTTTAAGGTGCCGTACGAGCAGATAACAAATTTCTAGCAAGGATAACACGAAAACGTGAGAAATTTCAGAAAATGTCCGTAACTTTGAGCTAGGATTGTGGTCTTTAGCATGCACGTCCAATATCCTGCCGCGTTTCGAAACTCCCACTATTTTTTTCGAAATTTCGAAAATTGCGTTATAGGCGATACGTTTTACTTTCTGTTGGCAAAGCTCAGTTCCAAGAGACGAATTTGTGGTTGCGTTAAAAAAATCCGGCGCTACGACGAAAATTTGCTATCCGTCCGTACGGCACCTTTACAAAATTAATTATAAAACACTAACCATTGATTTATTATGTTATTTAGATCAACTATCAGAGTATCCTGCCAAATAGTTCTGATGATAAATTAAGTTCAGGCGATGAAGAAATTGTGTCCAACGAATCGGCGGTAACTACACCACCACCACCAAAAAATGACGAACAACAACCACCACAACAACAACAAATCGATGAAGGTACAATATTGAAACGTAAGAAACGAAAGAAAAAATTATTGGTACCACCTGAAATTAAAGAAAATTCCCATTTATTTAAATATTGGAGGAAGAGATTTTTATTGTTTAGTAAGTTTGATGAAGGCATTAAGCTTGATGAAGGTAAAATCTAAACAAATCTATATATCAACATACTAATTATAATTTTTTCTTCAAATTATTGCAATTTGTAGAAAGTTGGTATTCAGTTACACCGGAACATCTCGCTAAACATATAGCTGAACGATGTAAATGCGATGTAATTATTGATGGATTCTGTGGTGCTGGTGGGAATGCAATTCAATTTGCTTTTACATGTCGTAAAGGTATTTTTGTTTTCTTTATTATTAAAATATTTTATTAATAAAATTGAAATTATTTTAGTAATTGCTATCGATATTGATCCAAAAAAGATTGAATTAGCTAGAAATAATGCTCAGGTGTATGGTGTAGCTGATAGAATTGAATTTATTATTGGTGATTTCTTTCAATTAGCTAACAATTTAAAGGCTGATGTGGTATTCTTTAGTCCACCATGGGGTGGACCATCATATCTAAAACAAATCGTTTACGATTTAGAAACTATGTTACTTCCTGTACCGATATCGAAATTATTAGAAACTGGCCGAAAAATTACTAACAATCTAGCAATATTCTTGCCAAGAAACAGTAATGCATTTTTAGTAAGTAATGTAGGCACACCCTTAAGAATTCTGTTTTAATAATAGTTTTGTTCCAGTTAATTGACGAAACGAAACCAGACGGAGGTGTAGAGATTGAACAGAATTTTATGAAGAAAAATTTGGTCTCAATCACCGCCTATTATAATGATCTCATTAAAAAAGTGAAATAATTCCAATAGTTCTAAGATCAATTATTATTATTATTATTATTATTTCGAATTAAGTTTTATTATTATTTGTAGTAATAATGAATAATGTATTGTTCATGAATTGTGTTAGTATTTTAGCAATATTTTTTCTCTGTTATCAATCTATTATCTTTTAAGTATTTTGTTTTTGTAATAAAAAGTAATACGATATTACACGATCATTTGGCGCGTTAAATTAAATATTAACTAACATGACTGCCAACATAAGGACTATATAAATGAAAAATCCCTAAACGAACATCAAAAAATCACTAATAATTTGTTCATTCAACATAATGGTAAACTAAGTTCTTCATTTTTAATTAATATTTCTGTAAAAGGATGCTGAAGCTTTTGGTGAGTTGTTTTTTTGTATTATTTATGGTATTTTTTCCAATTAAAAATCTTCATTTAGTGGGTCAGGAGTATTTCTGTCTATAAATTCGATAAATTTCCTTTCTTCTAATTGACTCCTTCATCCTACACTCTCTTGTATAAATATTTATAGAACAATTGCATAGTGAATTTTATTAGTTTTTGAAAATTAATCAACATTAGATAATTGGTATTTGGTTTAAAAATCTATAATCTTAGTTAAATTAGTCTTGATAAATAAATAAATACTTTTGTATTGTTTTGCTTAACTGAAGATATTTAAGCCAATATTCGTATTTGATTATTAAGTCAATTGTTGTATGTTTTTCCCTCTAAAATATGCACAATTATTAGATCTATTTTTTCCCTGTTTCGTCCTTTCAAAATATAAGTCAGCTATTTTTGAATAACAACAATGATTGACGTCAATAGAATAACGTTTTCAAATCTAGCATTTAAATCGCCAAATTGATTTTTCCACCATTATGTTTCCTAGGTGTTTTTCAATTCTGTTTAGTCACTATTGGTAATGATTTTATTATCATTATTCCCTATACAACAGTATCAACAACACCTAGTTCCAATTAGATAAGAGGTATTGGGTTACGCCACCCCCTTTTATAGTATCAATCAATTATTTATCAGGAGGAATTCAAGTTTTTGTAGTAAAGCTACTTGTTATTGTGTAATCTAGTTCTCATTAGTTAAATTATTTTTTCCATTACCATTTGATGGTATCTGATAAGAATTTTCGATGATAAGTAGAATGTTCTTCATTATTATGTGTTAATTCTAATGATAATATTACATTGTTCAAGATATGATTCATAGTATCATCAGTACGAGTTGTATTCAAAGAAAAATGAAAAATGAGCACCTTAAGTAAACATTGTCGTACTAGTAATTCCAGCAATTAGGTCGAAGATCTTGCTAAATAATCTAAAACTTGAAATATACCGAAAATATGCAGTAGAGTAAGCATGAAAGAATTTCCTGTAGTTCGTACATTTGGTCCCAACTAGAATTCGATCTGTTTTTCCCTAATTCCTTCCAATAAGAAAGGTTTTCTTTGTGGAAGTCTTTTATGAACATTTTTTTCTATAAAGATCTGTATCCATGGACAGTGGACAGATTTTTTTCTCCCAATTTCTCTTTCTCATGTTTGAGGATACACGGATACAGGTAGATATAACCTCTCGCTCTATAAATAAAGAGGAAACTATTTTTTCTCTTTTTTAGCACAAGAAGGCTAAAAGTCTCTCCGTGTATTCTTACCCTAAGGGTGCATATAGATGGAGAGACTATCCTCTTCTTGTGCTGCTAAAAACAAGGCAGACGTTAGTTTCCTCTCTATTTTTCAAGCAAGAGGTTGTAGTATCTACCTCTTTATTTAGCACGACTGAAAAGGAAAAGTTGGGGGAGAAATGTCTCTCCGTTTATCTGCCCCCTGAGAAAACAAAGAGAAGCATACTTTCCTCTTTATGTTTAGAGAGAATAGTCTCTCCGTGTATTCTTACCCTTAGGGTGCATATGGACGGAGACTTTTTTTCACCTAACTTTCCCCCAGTTGTGCTAAAAAAGAGGCAAAACAGTTTCTTCTCTATTTTTAAAGCGAGAGGTTGTACACTTACTTGCATATAAAATAGAACGATTCTTGGGTAAGAAATATTAGTATTTTTGTTCGTGTAAGTCAGGCTTTTTCTCTCTCTAGGAAGGTGGAGAGATAGAATCGGTGCAATTCAAACGCAAATCTTTATCTTCATCTTCTCCCCACCCATTTACAGCTGACATGATTATCCCTTAGGAGCGAGAAGAAGATAAAGATGAAGATGAAGATTGGTGCTTGAATTGCACCGAATCCTACCAGATTCGCTATATTCTGGTCTGTGAAGTAGGTTGTCTTGTGAAGACCACCCTCGGCAGCCCGATTTACACAGGCTGAAAAAAAGCGTTCTCTTTTATATGCACGCAAGTGTACCTACCTCTTTATTTGGTGCGAGAGAAAAATCTCTCCGTCTATCTGCAAGCTAAAAGAAGAAGGAAAAGCATACTTTCCCCTTTATTTTTAGAGAGAGAGAGAGAGAGAAGAGAAAAATCTCCTGTATACACACCGTATTATATTTTGGACTATACTTGAATCGGTGACACTTTTTTATACAAAACGAACGAAATATAGTAGATGATTGTCATTTTAAACAGTCACTTAATGAATATTGCCCATGTTAAAAGTCTTACAAAAGGTTAATGGTCGATGAACAAACATAATACATATAATCAACGGTCTTCGATTATTTCATATCATAAATAATGATATGCAACTATGTTGTAAAGTTGTTCAACTTTTATGTATCGTTTTCTGTAAATATTTTAAATAATTTAAAAAATGCCGCTGTTAATAACTAGACCACCAGTTGAGATAAATCATTGATGGTGATCTGACTTATGATTTTTGACCTTACTGGCCTTGTCTCCAATAGTACGTGTAAACATTTTATTTTAGGTTGGTTTTCTGTGAATGCAGATTTCATTTTTACTGAAACATGTCTCTAAAAATATGTTCAACAATTTAATAATTTCGTTAGAATTAACACATTTCAGGAAAGCTTCTTTTTTATTCAGTAAGGCTTAAGTTTCAGGACCCTTTTTGGGGTTTCACCGACTCTTTAAAGAAACATAGGCTTTAGGACTATGTTTCTAAATTAGTAGCTCAATGAAATTATCAACATTTTTAAAAAATGGGCCACAAACAAAAACTACACAGTCTTATTGTTAAATAAAATATAAATCTTCATATGTAACCATATAACATCAACTAAATACTCCTATTTAATCCTGTGAAATTCTCCTGGCATTGACACATAATAAAAAGGAATGCTTCTCTTGTTGCCTTGTTGTTATGGTGTTTTGTTAAATTTTAGAGAATTGTTTTGTGGCAACAAGGTGGTACGCCTATGCTAGCCTCTTAAAAATTGGTTTAGGATTAATCTATCTTCCAGGTGAGGTGATGGTGAGGTTGTCTGGTGCCAGCACGGCGATGGAGCCTCCCAAATTCTTTATCTAGATCGCACTCTACTACTACTAGTTAAATTCACTTAAAATAATTAAAATTTCTTTGGTGGTTGGGAAACTATATATTATATTTATTGCACCAGGTGCAGGGTTGCATGTTAACATTCATCTATTACTTCAATAATATTAAATTATATAAATATCGAAAAACAAAACGGAAAAACACCCTATCAATTATACAAATTCTAGTCAAAACTTATATTATTGCTTTAAAAAAATTAATATATCTATATACACAAATTTTATTATGACGTACGCCAAAGAAAAGCCCCGCAAATATGAGTGCGGCATATGCCAAAAGAGATTTCTCGGTAATAATGATCTCCGTAAACATTTACGAGTACATACTGATGAAAGACCGTTTGTATGCAAAGAGTGCAATCAAGGTTTTCGGCAGGCTGGTTCTCTGAAAAATCATATGGCTTCCAAACATTCACCCGGTTTACAAGGTTTGGAAATATTCATTTGTAATTATTGTCAAAAAGTCTTTCCAATTAAAGAACGTTTACGTTTACATATTCGTACACATACCGGTGATAAGCCGTATTGTTGTCAGATATGTTCGAAAACATTTGCTAGAGGTGGTCAATTGGCACAACATATGAGAACACATACCGGTTCAAAACCATACGTTTGTAGTATCTGTAATTCATCGTTTACATGTTCGGCAAATTTAAAATTACATATTAATCGTCATTTGGAGATTCGAGATTATATCTGTGACATATGCGGTAAGAAGTTCTTTCGTCGGGATGCCCTCAAGAAACATTTAAATTGTTATCATGCCAACATAAAAGCGTTCCATTGTAAAATCTGTAATAAACAATTAAAAGGTCATTTGCCGCAACATATGCGTATCCATGAAAAAGATAAACCACATGGTTGTGCTCATTGTGGTGCTCGATTTGCACAAAGATCTCAATTAACTGTCCATCAACGAATCCATTCAGGTGAGAAACCGTATCGATGTCAGGTGTGTTGGAAAGCATTCGCCCATTCAACAGCACTCAAATTGCATACACGTCGTCATACTGGCGAGAAACCATTTGTTTGTGTTTTATGTGAGAATGCATCCTTTTCACAATTACCCCATTTAAAGAAACATATGTTGTGTATACATAAAACGAAAAAACCATATGTTTGTATACATTGTCGTAGTTTCCATCAAACGAAAAATGATCTTGAAGAACATTATACGAAATGTACAGTTTTAGAAGAACGACCACAAATTGAACAACCGAAAATCGAAATTGATATGATTGAACCACCGATGTCGATTGAAAAGATGCGATTTCTTTTAGCTGTTCTATTAAAGAAAATTTCAGCACCGGAAAAATTGGAAGAATTGGGTTTTAATAAACGTTTAATTGATGATATTCTAGTGGAATCGATTGAAAGTTCCGGACGAGTACCATGTAAAGATGGTTCGTTATCAGTAGCCGAGAAATTAAAACGTAACGTTGAAATCTTATTAGAATGGACGGTTCCTAAACATTATATGGAAAAATTCAAGAATGAGCAAAGATCAACTGAAGAATTATTAGAAGAATTAACGTCTTAAATTATTATTTAACCAAAACTATTTGGAAATTTTCGGATGAATTATCAAAATTTCCATCTATAACAAACCATTATAGAGTAGTTCTAGTAATTATTATAATATAATAATAGTAGTTTTGCTGGAATTTATCGAAATCTTGTTGATGTGGCATAGCATTTATCATTAATATCACACGTGAAAAGTTAGGTACCTGTACGACTATCAAAATCTAACAATGTTTATATAAATATTTAATATTCTCATTTATTTTAAAGCAAAAAAAAAGAAGTTTCCAGTTGTTGACTGAATGTGTGAAATTTGCTTAAACCAAAAATTTAGTACAAATCAAAATAATTGTAGCTTTAAAGAAATAAAGTTTGCGCCGTTCTTGCTGTGTATATTTAGAAAATCAAAAAAATATCATGATTTTCACAATTACCAAAGTGTTATTTATCAAACTATTAGTTTTAACCAAAGCTGATTCGTTTACCTATCATAATATTGGTGTAATTTTCTAAAAAAAAAAAATCAATCTAGCTTCTATTTTCTAAGATACATCAACTTCAAACTACCAATTACCAAAGACTCTCATATTTTTTTTTTGTTGTTATTATTAATTATTATAATATTTTATGTCTTAATTTCATTTAGTTTTTAGTGCAATATATTGTGGTTAATTGTAATAATTTTTTTTGAAAAATTTTTTGGTCATCACGATTTCATCAACTGATTATAATAATTTTTTACTGGTGGTGGATTTAATACGATTTGACTTGATTGAAATGTTCCTATTTGTAATTTCATTTATGACTGGCATTACTATACTAATTATTTATATTTTGTGCCATATGTATGTTTTTTACAAAAAAAAAATAATTGGAAAATTCTTCTAAAGACACAAATTATTTTGCTAGTCTTGACAACATATATACTTTACCACCATTGAGTGTGTTATTATTTTTTTTACCAAATATTATAACAAGTCTTCAAAAAATCTAGATTTAGAACAATTCACTGAAAGACGACCAAAATCCGATCTGTTACCATGCAGTTTAGACCTTAATTCTGAAAACTTGTTATACATCAGTGTAATTTCATTGTTATTTGTTTCACTTATCCTAAAAATTAAAATAA
>JAZBHA010000001.1:206608-254556 GCA_037464855.1 Iselma pallidipennis
TATACTTAGACTCCTGGTCCACTGTAAGCTCCGATTTGTCAGAGTTCCCTACAGTCCTGAGCATCTCCTACATGTGGGATCGTCTCTGACGCCCAACATGAGGTGCTTGTTCAAGTGGCAGTGTCCCGTTAGGATTCCTACCACTTTTCTTAAATCAGCTCTGTTTCGAGGGCCTCCTGGAAGGACCTTCTATAAAGTTGACTGAGGTGGTAATATTAATAGAAATTGTTTAAGCTTTCAAAAAACAGTTTTTAATTATTATTATTATTACGTCGACACTACAAGCATTTGATTCCTAATTATTAAGATATGTATTGAATCACTCAAAATTTAAAGTACACACTACCAAAACAGTAAAGATTCGTTCAGTCAAATAATTAATAAACAACAGCCTTTTTTTTAAAAATTTCAATTCAATATATTGTGCAAGAATTAAAACTATTTCACTTAAGATAAATCAGTCTTAATTCAAACACATCTAAACATATTATTTGTAATATTCTATATGTGTGTATGTATATAATATACAGCTTGGTAGCAAGCTTCTAGGTACATAGGCGAAAAGAGGCCGGGGCGTAAGTGAGAACAATCTATAGAGACTTTGTATAAGGGCAACAGTGACAGAAATGTACAACGTGACGGAGGGGGCTTCTTCATTGTCCAGTGCAGGTAAACTTCTACCCAAACACACTCTGTTGGCCTTATACAAAATCTCTATAAAGTGTTCCCACTCCCGCCCCGGCCTCTTTTCGCCTATGTACCTAGAAGCTTGCTACCAAGCTGTATAGTTTGCAAAACGGGATATAATAAAATAATTTGATAAAATTATCAACTCTAATCACATTATGCGGTTTTATAAATGGTTGGCACAATTTTATCAGCAACAGAACTACTACATCTTTGGTTTGAAACAATATTTTCTGTCTGTTTACATTGTTATCACTAGAAAACCGGTCATTAAACCAATGATTATTTTTTAAATTACTAATGATAATTAAATGGTTGTAGTTTTTTTGAAAATAAGTACATTAATGGTTTATGTTGTTTTATTGAATTCTATAATTTAAAACTTACGTTTTATTTCCATTCAATAATAATTGGCTTTTTGAAACTCACATTCAAATTGACAACTGTTAAAAACTGTAAAAAGAAATCAATTAAAATTACGTTTGTATGTTATCAGAAATTTTGTTACCTTATGAATAGTATCGAATCGAAACGGTTGTGATAAATTATTAATTAAAACTTCTGATACTGATTGTTGAATACCCATAACAGTAAAACCACCAAAATTTGGTGGACTTTCATTACTCCAAAACTCATTTTTACTATATACTCGATTATTATCCAATTCGAATGATATCAATGAATAACGTTTCTCTTCAAAAGAATCTAATCGAGATTTCAAAACCAATTAAAAATCAATAATTTAGAAACTGAATGACTTACTTAAGGAATCTCCATCATCCCAATACAGTTGTCCGGAAGCTTTACTTTGTTCATCTGGCGCTATTAAAATTTCAATTTTATTTCTACGTGATTTAGTTGTTGTTTGTTCAGGCCGTTGTTGTGGTAAAATATAACCACCACGTATCAATAAGGGGATTGTCTCTATTGGGGCTGATAGATTTACCATTTCACCTTTACTTATAATTGCCGATTTTGTATAATAATCATACCAAATTGATTTTGGTAAATATGCATTAACACTTACAGCATTATCCTATTAGAATTAGAATTATTGAAGAAAAAAACATGATACTTTAAAAAAAATTGGCAAAAATACCTGTAATACTGGAACTATCATAAAAGCAGGTCCCCACAAAAATTGACTATCAATCGAATACGTTTGTACATCACCAGGAAACCTACAAGATTTATTTGTAAAGAAAAATTCCTAAGAAAATCTAACAGGCTTACTCAAAGAACAGAGGTCTAGCTACGGTTTCGCCTTCAGTGTGTGCTAACCAAAATAAAGTGTATAAGTATGGCAAAAATCGATAACGAATCGTTAAGGCTTGTCTTGATGATAGTGTAACTTGAGGCCCCATTGCAACAGGATCTTGATCCTTAAACAAATCAATTTTATTTACAAACCCACAATAATAAAAAATTTAACCCACTATTCCATCATCGGTATTATGATTCCTTGAAAACGGATAAAATGCACCCAATTGCATCCATCGATTACATAACGATTGTGTTGTATTTCCATTAAATCCACAAATATCTGCACCCATCAATGGTATTCCAAATAAACTAAAACTCAACAATTCTATTTAAATTTTTTAGTAAATCAATCAGATTGTTTTATTAAAATTTACCGGGAATGGTGTATTTCATATCAAGCCAATCGGATACAACATCACCACTCCAATGTCCAGCAAAATGTCCATGGCCTGGAAATGTCGATCTAGAAATGACCATTGGTCTTCTACCTCGAATTTCCGACATTACACTAGAAATTCAAATAATTATAACAAATAGAAATGATTATATATAGCTTGTGACTTACAAACTAGTCACTATAGCTTCTGTAAATCCATATAAATTATGCACGTCATAATGTAAACCAGCAAAATGTCGTGCCGACATACAAAGTGTTTTATAGAACATAACACCACCTTCAATATGTGGTAGATATGGTGGATGTTCTAATATTGATTTTGGACAACCATTATTCATTCCTGACCAAAAATTCGATGGTTCATTCATATCAATCCAAGCACCATCAAATGGAAATTGTTTATACATTTTTTCCATTAAAATTTTCCAATATTCAACAGTACTTGAATTTGTAAAATCTGGCCAAACTGTACTTTGACGATTCCATACTTTTCCAATAAATGGTTGTCCAGTTGAGTTTTTTATAAAAATATCCATTTTAATACCTAAATCATATGGTGGATACGTTCCTAATCTTTCACTGGCACTTACACCAGGATCAATTAATGGTATATAATGCATTCCTCTAATATGTAGATCTTTAACGAATTCCGGTAATCCTTTAAAATTCTCATGATCATAAGTGAAATCGTTACTATTATTCATGTAGTCCAAGTCATTCCATTGGGTATCCTAGTTATTAAAAAATTAATACTATTGGGTGTATTTATTTAAAATAAAAATTACCAATGGAATTCCAGCAATAATATTACGTTCCATTACTTTTTTCGTTTCGGCTAATGTTTTATAACCAAATCGGCATAGATGAAAACCAAGGCTCCAATAAGGTGGCATGAATGGTCGTCCAATTAAATCCGTATATTGACTAACAACATCAGATGGTGTAGGACCCAGGAAGAAATAGAAATCTAGAATACCTCCAATAGGTCTGAATGTTATTGCTGGAGTCGGTTGAAGGATTATATCTAAAATAATAATAATTTTTATAATAAAGAGTAATTAAAAAAAATGTATATGTGGGAACACTAACCCATAGCATTACTGTTTAGTAGAAAAACTCCATGACTTTTGCCTGAATTTTCCATTGATAAATAAAAAGGATGACTACCATAAAGATTTTTCTATAAATAGAGGAAATCGAGTCAAATTTTGTAACAAAAAAAAATATTACAACAACTAACATTAAATGCAGGAATTCCATCATGATTGAAAAGTGTAAATTGTGACCAATTCGTTGATAATAGAAGATTTGAACGATGTTCACCTAGACCGTAAATATAATTGGACGGTAATTTTGAGCTAATTTGCAGGAATTGATTAGCAAAAATCAAATTATTAACAAATGTAGTATCAAAACTGAAAAGTAAAAAGTAGATTCATGATTATTTCAATGATTATATGAGTAATAAATTTTATTACATAACAGTATTGTCGGATTTCCTTAAAACTTTAAATCCTGTCTTTGTTGGATCAATCGAAAATAGATAAGACAGATTCGTAGCTGCTTTATCAACAATCGGCACCTCTGGATATGGTGGCTCAAATCTAGTCCGTAAAGGATCCAAAATCTGTAAATAACCCAATTAATTATCATATTTAAATTGCTTATCAAACAAAAACTCAAATACTTTAACATGTAATCGATTCTCATTCTCGTATTTAACTATCATTTTCAATATTTCAATATCATCGGTATAAGCTGTTGAATAATTACGTTTCATAAAACCAATTAAACCGAATGCCGTTTCTGTTATATTTAAATAATGATAAGTTGCATAATTCCGGGGATAGAAACAATATGGTACATTTAAAGGTACACCACCACCATTGGTGATGATTGGTTTAGTTTTTGCTGGTATCCAACAACACCCACGTGCTTCACATCCATTTCGATTTGGACTATCATCTGGGAAACAATCAAAACGTTCATTCTCTTTTAATATTTTACATTGATTATAATCCGGCTTTGGAGGTGATGGTAATATGCGTGGTTTTTCATTTGATAATTGTGTTGATGGATCATGGATTTTATTGCTCGGCTCAAAATGACTCTAGAATCAATAATAATTTCAAATATTATCGTTTATATTATTGACTATATGACTTGACAAAACCTGCTCTCTGATATCAGCATTTGGATAGTAATGAGTATGTGTTTCTTGAACATTTAAAATTCCAAAACAGTGTAACAAGTACACTAATGGAAGGATTAGAAGCACAGCCAATAAAATGATTACTAGCAATATTGCTAGTAGACTAGGACGGGGGCAATTTGAGGTTTTTCGACTATTTGCTGAAAATTTGATGTATTCACCCTACAAATAACGTGTATTTGAATATAAGTGGTTGGAATTGATAAAAATACATACAGTTGTGTTTTTGATTGGAGATGAATTTACATCACCACTCAATGATGATTCTTTGGTATCAAATGTTGTTGTTGTTTGTGGACTTTCGTTACAAAAGGCTTCAAACGATACAGACTCCGTATTATTATATGATGGATTTTGGTTTCTTCCAAGTCGAAATGAATGCCACAAATTTCGAATTTTTGTCATTTTGTCCGCTGCACGAATGCAAACTTAACGTAGCCAGAATTAAACAAAAACTGATTATTTTACATTAGTTTTACGATAAATATAAATAAATGTTTATATCCGGCAGATAATTGTTGTTTATCAAACAACTGTCACTTCGACAGCTGTCAATTTGCAACATCTGCCGCCAGTAGTACCAACAGTTGCAACTTTCAACCGTCATTTTTTCCAAATTATCATTATTATAAAATTCCAATAACCATAAAAAGGAGTTTTATTTGCGAAAATATTGCTAAATTTTAATTATAGGAAGCACATTTCGGAAATAAAGGCATTTTAAGGCTGAATTTTTTTCGCCTTATGTTGGCGCCACTGTAGCATTACACTAACAGCCGTGTTGCCACATTCAACAATTTTCAGCAGATTACAGATTTAAATTTGGCGGGAAATTTCGAATAGGAGTTAATTGATAATACTAATTTAAATATTGATAAAATTTGATTTTAATAGACATTTAAAGCTCATAAAACAACAAAATATTGGCATCATACAAATAGTTCACTCTTCTTGTTTAGTATTGCACTTGGCAGTAATTTCTGAAAAAAAAACACCATGGTTAAACTAGAAAAAATGCAATTGTTTTCACATACTTTCAATTATTCCTTTTAAACTTTGAACAGCTGGTAAATGTGGTAGATCCTCAACAAAATCTTTACCTTCATCACAATATCTTGCAATCAGTGGATCTAATGGTATACTACCTAAAAATGGAACATTCATTTCTTCACACATTTGTTTGGCACCACCAGTTGTAGCTGGAAAAATTTCACTCAATCTCTACAATTATTGAGAAAAAGTCAAGACGAATTAAATTAAAACAATCAATAAAATAAACCTTGCAACATGGACAAACAAAAATCGACATATTCTCAACAACACCTAAAATATTAATATTGACTTTTCGACAGAAATCAATTTCTTTTCGTACATCTAACAATGCAACTTCTTGAGGTGTTGTAACAATAATTGCACCAGTTAGACCAGCTTCAGCTAAATAAGTTGATGCTGATAAATGTTCATCAGAAGTACCTTAAAATCAAAAATTCGTTATTCCTGAAACTGCACAATAAAATATTCGAATAATACCTGGTGGTGTATCTATTAGTAAATAATCAAGATTACCCCAATCAACTTCACTTAGAAATTGTCGAATCATTCCATTCTTTTTCGGTCCACGCCATATGATAGCATCATCAGGTGAGGATAATAAAAATCCAATTGACATTACTGATAAATTATCATCGACATACTAAAAAAAAATTGGCTAGAATTTCCAAAATGTGAAAATAATTATAAAACGTACAACTGGAGACCATCCTGAACCGGATTGATGGACTTGTTCATTAAGAACACCTAAAACTCGAGGCTGAGATGGTCCACAAATATCGATATCCAAAACTGCAATCTAAAAAAAAACCATAATTCATGTATTTTGTAAATATTCGTCTTGTGCAAAACGGATATTATCGAAAACAAATATAATTTTTTTCTATGTAAATAAAAGTCATTGTTATCATGAAATTGTTTTCAATAAATATGAACTTTGGATGGTATTCTTATAAACAATTCTGAGAAATTATTGAATTATTCAAATCATATGTGATAAAAATACAATTGGAATGGCGACATGATAAAGTTCAACAATTTAAAATGTAAACGTCTATAAACATACATAAACAATTGTGATAAATAATAAGATTTGTAAATATTGCTTCTAATCATACGATTACAAATCCGAGAATAAATGTAACTATCTCGTGCTTTTACAAAAGAAATTTGTAAATAGAAATATTTCCCAATTTTTAGAACTTATCTTGATAAAAAAATTTTGCAATTTAATCCAAATTCTATCGATTTCCGTTAATTAAAAATCTGATAAAAACAACAGGTTTTATGGTTTTTGAGTATCGATTTTAAGTATTAGTATTAGTTAAATTGGGACCGACTCGATTTATCTATAAAAACACTTATAATATAACACTAATGCTAATGCACGTCAATTTTATCAAGGAGTCAAATATTAATGGGACAGCCTATATAAAATCTACCCAGCATAAAATCAATCCTACCAATCTAGAATTTCTGGGACAAGGAGTAAAGTACAGACTGGTACAATTTATCTACCACAACTAGGTTATAAGATATCTAGACGACATATTCTAATCACCAAACCAATACTATACTGATATCAAATTAATATGTAAATAACAATTGAGCATAAAACCATGTCTTCCATGGTATTTGGTGGACCAGAAGGTAGAAGAAGTCGATACAATCGAGTAAGTATTATTTTTAAACAAATGGCTCAAATTATGGATAGTTTTCGATAGTATCTGTTTGTTTTACATACATTTTTGTCTCGATCTTGAACGGCCAAGGTGCGACTAAGTAGAGCTGTTACTGTACTCTTGCCTACACCACCTTTTCCAGATAGAATTAGTATTTTATTTTGGACTTGTTGTAAACGTTCTTTAACTAATTGAACACCTGGATCTGGACCTTTAGTTACACCGGATGCACAAATCTGTTGATTGGGACAACCAGCACAAGCTGATTCTTTTCCAGCATTTTCACTCTCCGTTCCAGGACAATCTAAATGATTACAAAGATCAAAAAAAAATTTTCGAGAAAAATTATATTTATGTAAATATTTACGTTCAGGTGGATTTTGTAAAACACTAGTCATAATTAATTAATTCGTTAATTAATTGGAAGAATTTTTAATTATGAATGAATCAAGAAAACGAGCAATTTTAAATTACAAAATTATCTGAGTGACGTTTCTTTTTATTGGTTAACTTCAGTGTTGCCAACTAAACAATATTAGAAAAACTGTTGCCGCATTGCCAAACGTAGTAAATTTTCAGTACTCTAAAGAAATTTGGTAAAGAATACAACGAAATACAACACAATAATGTGGAAAATAAATAAAAGCAAATGCAGAATTACGCATTTAACGTAAAGATAAAAGACTGATGTAGTAAATCGGTAATATTTCTGACGTTCTAACACGCTTCAAGAAATTGTATAATTTACATTTGGCAACGGTGCAACATAAAGGACCTGCCCACCAGAGACGCGCCAAATTTAAAATTTACAAAAAATCCCTTATTGACTCGTATCACCCCAGAAAAATTGTATTTTGACCTTTTACGATTAGTAAAGCAGCATGAGAAATTAATAAAAACAATTGCAAAACTACTCGACATTTTTCATTTAAATTCGGTGACATGTGATATATTTTCCGGAAAACTTTCAGTAAAATGCCCTCAAAAAACACATCTGTTTTATATTCTGTAAGACCAGTTTTCTGTTTTTTATAGGAAACTCTTTATATTTATAATTTCCAGCAATTACAACCATGGGGTTCTGTTGTGGCTGACCCATGTATGGAACAATTGGCCACACCTCCAGTACCACCTCGTACTGGTCAATACTACCAAACCCCAAAACCACACCCATGGAGACCTACTTTCGGCTACGAAAATGTCCAAGTTACACCACTGTATATTTAGAATTGTTCTGATAAGACTGGAACTAAATAGAGATACTTTTAGGTCAAGTCAACCAGTTACCAATACGATGATGGATCCTTGTTATACACCTCATGGGATGGCAACAGAACCATTGAAATTTCCAAATCTAGTTACCGGTTTTGAACGAAATCCAGCCCATGCAGCTCGTGCAGCTCTATATACAAGATATACACCATCCGAATGGACTGAAGCCAATTTACGGAATTACAATGAATCGGATACGGGTAGAAATTATTCGGAACGATTACGATCTGACTTTGTGCGAGTTATGAGGTAATTTTTCATGTAATTCAAAGTACAATCTAATTGTCTTTTCAATCAATTGTTATTTAGGGAGACTGACGAAAAGTGTGCACAAGGGCAAAGGGAAGCCGGTCGTAGATTAGGTGAACGTATTACAGAATTAACATTTTGGCGAAATGAAGCACGCAATGAACTAGAAAGACTATTAGATGCTAATGAATTGTTGCATGAAGGGAGACGTCATCTAGATAAAGCTATTGCCGATATTGAAGGGCCATTACATATAGCCCAAGAGTGTCTTTATCAACGTGAGAATAGATATGGTAATCGGTTCTGTGAAATTGCAACTTTGATCTCTTACTTCTAACCCATTGATTGATTTAGGCATAGATTTGGTCCACGATCAACCGGAAGTCTTTCTATTGAAAGAAATCGAAATATATCGAAATTGCCAAGAAAAACTGAGGACTTTCATCGATAAAGTTAAAGATCAATTGCGAAATAGTCGTGCAATTCAACATGAACTTGAAACTGATGTTAAGAGCAAAGAATCAGCTCTAGGTATTGACCATATGTGCCATCAACTCAACAATTTCTCAAAAGGTCTCAATTATTATGCAGGAATTGAAAAATATGATCCAACGTACGTAAATAGAATCGTTTTCATTGATTAATTACAATAATTATTTATAATTTTAGAATAACTAATCCACAAACATGGGCTGAAAATACGAATCGAATCATACAACGTTCACAAGATGAACGTATTCGAACACAACAAATGAAATCGGATATTGATACAGTAATTAATTCCATGTCAGTAGAGATATGGGATGCTTGGAGTAATACGAATAATGCTTTAGCCCGAAGAGCTAATGAAACATTAGAAGCTAAAAGTAAATTACAGATGCATCTTCATAAAGTAAATCTTGAATCTTGTCTGTCTAATCACAATAATTACTTTATTTGATATGTTTCTAGATCCAACAAGAAATCTTCCAAATTGAGAAACATATTGAATTATTAAAGAAAGCAATTAATGATAAAAGTGCACCAATGAAAGTGGCACATACACGACTAGAAGCTAGAATTCATCGAAAGAATGTGGAATTATGTAAAGATTCAGCACAAGATCGGTAAATCTATTATCGTTAACGATAATTATTTGATAAAATGCCATAAAATTGTTGAATTTCAGATTGGTACAAGAAGTAGTCGATATTCAAGACAGTATCGAAGGTTTACATAAGAAATTGCAAGAAGCTGAAGCTCAACACCAACAATTACTGAAAACTAGAGCATCATTAGAATCGGACTTACATGAAAAAGTCAATGCTTTATTTATCGATCGTGAAAAATGTATGGGAATGAGACGATCATTTCCAATCACAGCCACTATTAAATATTAATAATTTTGAGTTGCACATGGAAAATCATCAATAAATTCAAATCTAATAATAGAGCTTTTTAGTTTTTCTATAAACAATTCAACTATTTATTCATAAACGCAGGTATTGGTAATTTAAGTCCTTCTTTAGCTTCAAAGAATGTGTAGGATAAGGTGATTTCATTGACATATTCCATTAGAGGATCTTCAGCAAATTCTGGATCAATATAGAAAAATACTGGCATATCAACCTAAAAGACACAATTACTTTAATGCTGAGACTTTACTAGAAAAATGTTTGAAACTAACTTGTTCGTGTGGATTCAACTGTTGCTCTTCAAAACAGAAACATTGTATTTTATTAAAATATTGACCAGCTTCAAATGGAACAACATTATAAGTACTGATACCAATGACTGGTTTATCAGTTGGATTCCGAGCTGTATAGAAAGCTAATGCTGTTTCACCAGGATAGACAATAATTTCAATTTGTTGTGGTTGGAAATTCCATCTCATACTAGCTGCTGTATCAGCATTGAATTTAATTTTAATTTGACGATTTTTAATTGGTGACATTGTTTCAACTTTACTGGTATCATGCCCTTGTTGGGTTGTACCACCATAACTATAAGCTTGACAAAATAATCGATATAATGGTACAGCTGCATAACTTAGACCAGCTGTTATAATACCAGCGGCTGTTACGTAATATAAAGTTGATCGAATTCGCTTATTATGTTGATGATTTGATGATTTTGGGTTAAACCATTGACTAGATACATGAAAATCACATTTTCTTGTTATTAATAATTTAGGCCTAATTATAGTCTGAATTCTTAAAAATGTAGCAACAATTCTATCTGTTCGACTAAAAAACATTTTAAACTTTGGTTTAATTATTTAAATAATTACTTTATTTAAAAACATGACTACTTACATAACCTCACTTTTTGTGTGTTGATTTCGAATTGAGGTTAGGTTTGTTAATAAAAATTGGTAATAATTTAACGTAATTTCCGTGAATAATACTTAAGTTCGACTAAAAAACATCCAAAAACATTTTAAAGTTTGGTTGAATTATTTAAATAATTACTTTATTTAAAAACATAACTATTTACATAACCTCACTTTTTGATTGTTGCTGTCAGATTTCTAGGTTAGGATTGTCAACAAAAATTGGTAATAATTTAACGTAATTTCCATAAATAAGACTCAAGTTTAGTGACTTAAGCTGTATTTATTGAGTTTCATAGATTTTCCTCAAATAACTCACTATTTCCCCTGTTTTTTAGGTGGAAAATGTCGATTTTCCCTGTGAGGTTATGTTTGTCGAAATACACCTCCGAATTAGTTGTTTTAAAACGATTATCTTCAAGTTATAATCAGTTTAAAGACCATAAAATTGCATTAACCAGTGATGAGAGTACGTATGTTGCTTGGCACCCAAAACCGGACTTTCCCTATGAATGTACAAGACCACTACCTGAAGAGAGATCCGAACAGGATACATCTGTTTTGAAAACAAAAATGACACCACAATTAAAAGAGATTTTCCATAAAAAGAGCGAAGATATGGCTATACAAGAATTGATGAATATCACACATACGACAAAACATCGATGGTATCCACGAGCTCGTGATAAGAAAGCCAAGAAGACTCCAATGGATCGTGAATATTTATAAACTGTTTTGTTGTTAATATAAATAGAATAATTCAATAGATTTTATACAATTTATTATTTAGTACAAATCACAATAAACAACAAAAACCAATAATAAAAAAATCAATTTGTTAGAGCAATTAATGCATTAACAACATCTCCATGATATTCACGTAATGTTCGTTCAGCAATTGTACGTGAAATCTCCATTTCACGTACAATTAAATCAACGTCTTCTTTTTTAATGGAAACTTTTAATAATTCCTTTTCACGTGCTTGTTTAGCTAGAACTTCTTTATTACGTCGATCACCAATTGCTGATATTGCACCGGCTACATTTTGTGTAGAAATTTCTTTTTCTTCTGCATAATCAGTGACTTTTTCTAAATCAGCAGCACCACTATCGTATTTGGCTGTTTTCTTTTGTGACTTTTCCGGAAGTTCTTCACTGTTTCCATTTACGGTTTCCTCGTCTGCCATCGTTTTTCCGTTTAAGAATTCGGTGGAAATTCAATTTTTATATTGAAAAATGTAAATTTTCACTGTTGGGAGATTTTCCGCGAAATTTGAGGTTAAGTGACTGTCAAATGTCAAAATTTGATGACCTTGTTCGGCATATCCTGTCTATTTGTAGCTCTCTATCCAACAAATTTCCACCAAAGAAAGTATTTGAACTAAATGACATTTTGATATCATTAAATGATAGAATAATTTGAAATATGCTTGTCGGTTGAACTAATAATCTAATAGAATGGTAAAAAATGAAAATTTATCTCCCATCTTCCTGTGAAATGTTTGATGTGGCAACAGTGGACAATGTTGGGCTACATTTAGTCGTCCAAAAATGGTCGCTGGTCGAGTTTTAATTATTTACCAACAAAAATAAACAATTTCTTCCACATTAATGCAAAATTTATCATTTTGTGGTAAATTTACTTCCGGTGCTCTATATCCTCGTTGTATTCTTTACAAGTAAATGTATTACTTTTGTTGATTTCGTGTAAAATACGTGCCTTTACAGTGTACGCCCAGTTTTTTTTTATGTTACTTAATCATTAATTATTGGCATTAATTACCAGGATGGAAGATATTTTCCAGTGGTGTAAAGAAGGCAATTCTTTACAAGTACGAGTATGGTTGGATGATACTGAACATGACATGAATCAAGGGTAAAATATTGAATTTTCAATTTAATTAAAAATTTTAGAGGTTAACTAACACAGTTTACCATATTTGGTAATTGACCAAGTTATGGTAGTTAAATACCTTGAAACTGTCTCTGTGTGTGTGTGTGTGGGTTGACATTTCGTAATATTGGGTCTTTTTTGAAGATATTAAAGTATTTGTTTGGTTTTTTAGGGATGATCATGGGTTCAGCCCTTTACATTGGGCTGCCAAAAGGGGCCATGCTAAAATTGTTGAAATGCTTCTATTACGTGGTGCTCGAGTGAATGCTACCAATCGAGGGGATGATACTCCACTCCATCTAGCTGCTGCTCATGGTCATCGTGATATTGTGTTGATGGTAATTGTTCATCTGTATGTAGGACCAGAATTACATGTGTAATCCTATTATTGTTTCCAGTTGTTACGCCAACGTGCCGATTTAAATTTCACAAATGAGCATGGCAATACACCATTACACTATGCTTGTTTCTGGGGTTACAACGATATAGCTGAAGATCTTGTCCATCATGGTGCTAAAGTGGCTATTGCGAATAAATACGGAGATACACCATTAGATAAGGCAAAGGGTGAGTCCATTTTTATTTTATTTTATTGGTTTATGGTTTATATTTATATTTTTTAGGCTCCCTGGCAAAAACCCTTCATTCAATTGCGGTCGAAGCGGGTCAAGATTTGAAAAAAATCACATTTAAAGATCAGAGTTGGTTAGGTTTAAAAACCCGATCACGTGATGCTACCTTATCACGCTATAAAGGTATCAATATAAAAGAATTAATCTTACGTGAACAGATTACCCAAACACCAAGTGGTACAACTTATCGTGGTGTTTGGCAAAAGAATGAAATCGTTGCAAAAGTTCTAGCAATACGTAATGTTACCTCACGGATATCTCGTGATTTTAATGAAGAATTTCCCAAATTAAGAATCTTCTCCCATCCGAATATCTTACCAGTAATTGGTTGTTGTAATAATCCACCGAATCTGATAGTTATAAGTCAATATATGCCATTAGGATCATTGTATAATGTCCTACATGAGAGTAGTGGTATTGTTGTTGATTATCCACAAGCATTACGTTTTGCTACCGATATAGCTAGAGGCATGGCCTTTTTACATAGTCTCGAACGTATAATACCTGAATATCGTTTAAATAGTCGTCATGTTATTATTGAAGAAGATCTAACAGCTCGAATTAATATGGCCGATGCAAAATTCTCATTTCAAGAGAAAGGACGTATCTATTATCCAGCTTGGATGTCACCGGAAGCTTTACAGAAGAAAGTTAGTGATCGAAATTGGGAAGCATCAGATATGTGGAGTTTTGCAATTCTTTTATGGGAATTAGCAACACGTGAAGTACCATTTGCTGAATTAAGTCCAATGGAAGCTGGTATGAGGATTGCATTGGAAGGTTTACGGATTACAATTAAGCCCGGTATATCACAACATTTATCGAAATTGATTAAGATTTGTATGAATGAAGATCCGGGGAAAAGACCGAAATTTGATATGATTGTACCGATTTTAGACAAAATGAAACGTTAATTATTATTTTTTTTATCTATTTAATGTGTCTTGTTATAGAGCTTTAATATAATAATAATGTAAAATTTGTTAATAATAATAATGACGGAAAATGGAAGAATCAAAACTAATTTATTGTGTGCCTTCAATACTGCCTTATAATAAGCTAACATATTACAGACATTTCACAATTGTACATTAATTTTATTATCATTTTTTTTTTAATTGTATTGTATTGATAACATGTTTTATTTTTTTATGTATGTATTAATTTTAACATATAAGTGTACTAGGTGCTGTCTTTAAATTAATATTTTAATAAACCATCTAATTGGATTTATTTGTATTTAGTCTTTGTCTGCAGGTCACTTATATATCCTGGGTTGCCTATAGTCACTCCTTGATGGGCACGTATTTAAAAAAATCTATTTACAAATTTTGCACTAAAAGGGTCATCAAAACCGAATCAAAGTTCTTGGACCTGTTAGAACGAATCTTGGAGCAAAAAGAAAAAAGCTCGCTTGAGGCTGAATTTTTCCATTATTTTGGGCTTCTCCAGGGCCCCGGGTAATTCTCTGCAATCTAACGTGTTGCTGTACATAGCAGGAAACGAAAGGAATACCATAAGGATTCAATTGTAACGATAGCAATGGTAACTTTGTGTTTTTGTCGACTATTACTGGATTACAACGATAATAACATTCCAGTACCTTGTTTTTTCGAGCATTTTTTGAAACGTTACTACTTTTTCTTCAAAATTACTGATATAAGTAGTTATTAGAAATAAATGAACAAAAAACTTCCAACAATCTTTTTGAAATAGATTGATGTGTAATATTTCTCGTATAAAATGGGCATAACTGAAAAAAAAATCTTGAGTTGTCTGGTAGTCCCCTGCAGTTTTTCTGATGATAGGTCCTCGAACTCGAGCTGACTTTTATATAGTAAAGCTATTTCCTTATACTGAAAAGCAAAGAAAGTCCTATATAGGAGTAACTAAGCCCCTAATGGGGCACCGTTTTCATCTCTAAAAACAGCACGTTGTCATTTGTGGTTTAATAAACTGTAAACATAAGTGGGCGTTCTTGTACGAAATTTTCTCGTTATATATATTTTTTTTGCGTTAAATTCTAAACTGGAAACCAGTAGATATAATGGTACCTTATCGATATATCGTACATATAGGTACGTTAATGAATTTGGTTTTATTATTACTTTTTCAATTGCACTATTTAACGAGATTCAGTTCTAAATGAGCCTCTCACGCTATAATTGCTAATTTCTTGCGTGAAAATCGACTAAATTAAGTACATTGTTTTTGAGCGTAAAGTGAAGTAAGGTACTAATCATTTTTTCTAATTTTCTTTGCCTACAATGTGTCGTTGTAATTTAAAAAAACCATGGAAAATCTTTAATGAAGAACATGATGATTTAGATTTCGTTTGTCGTTAACGGTTGTGTCATAAGAGAGGATTGATACGTTTAATTTACCAGATTTCCGGTGATGTAAATTAAAGCTATTTGATATTCTGAAGAAGCGAAACGAGAACCATCAGATGCACAGCAGTAAATTGATTTGAAAATGTATGATTCTGTAATAGGGGTTCTTAACCTGGGGTCCGTGGATATGTATTAGGGGTCCGTGAACTTGGCCAGAGAGAATTTTAGCGTGCCTTCAGTTATCACTTATCTTAGAGAGGTTCTTGCATACAGAAGGCTGAGCATCTCTGCTCTGTGTCCAGAGAGTACAGCTGGTATCATTTCCAATCAACCTTTTGTTTATTATTATCCAGGATCCGATCATTTTCATATCAAACTCGAAGTCTGCATGGATTTTGATAAAACAGCAAAGTGGGATGCATCCATATTTTGTGAGAGATTCAGTATCCACAGATAGTGCAGAAAGAATTTTCCTTAGCTAGCCCAACTACTACTCTAGCTACGGCACTGGATGCATCCCAGCCTGGCGATAAATTATTGAATCTATATTCGCTACATTTTTGGGAGCAGCCAGGTGGCGAATATTCTTGGCGCGCCCCTGTAAACAATAGAAAAAAAGATAATAGAATATTGAAAAGATCCACCAACGGTAGTCCGGTTTATTCTTCAATATTCTAAGTGGTCGCAAAAATCTCGTAGAAATAGGGGCGCGCATCATTGTTCAACCGGTTCTCCATTCAGCCCTTCCTATTGCAGTGCACATTTGCTAACTGTAAATTTAGCATTTATTCCGTTTTTCAATTCAATTTCTGGTTGATATATATGTACTGTTTGTGTATAACAAAAACGTAAAAGGATGATTATTATTATTATTTATCATCATCATCAATAGCATGCGCAGAAATATCCTGGCGGCGCCGCCACCACCATGTTTCGTCGAATCGGTGACGGTATAATCGGCAACCCTCTAAAATGCAGCCCTGCTACGAAACTAATCTGCAGTGGTGGTGAACGTTCCTGTGCGGTACCATCGATGCCGTTGTTTTTCGGCTAAATAATGCGACGGCGTCGTCGCTGCAGCTCCAATTCGATCATCTATGGAAGCGACAAGCTCGACGCCGAGCTCGCCGGGTGCTGTCGACTCGACATTCACCAGGTAAATTGGAAATTTGATCGATTTTATCTGAATTAAACAAAAAAGAGAAAACCATCACCATCACTACATTCAACCACATACTACATTGAACGAGTACCCATCGAGGTACTAATATAATAGTACGGGTAATGAAGGTACCAACAATAATAATTTCCTGCGTTGTTCAGTTTTTGTTAGAATTATTTGAAATTCGTTGAAGTCTTTTTGAATGAGAGAAGATAATAAAGAATTCAGAGAAAAAATCAGTTTTAGACAAAGTTTTTTTTGTTGTTGTAATAATAATGCGATTAATTTCGTTAGAATTCTCACCCTACTGAAATGTTAACCCAGTTCTACCCAAGACGAAATAAGTAAATCGATAATTTGCTGTTGTCTGAAAACAACTAATGTATTAATTTTTTGAAACGACACACTAGTTAAAGCCTTTTTCAACATTAAAGTATTCTAATTTTACAACAACACAAATGAAAAGCTGTAGAGTAGACACAGAGGCGGAAGTACTTAATGTTCGTTTTTTCAACAACACTATAATATAATACCTGTATTTGGCTTTGTTCTGCCAGTACGTGGTAAAAACCCAATCAATTATAAAGCTGTAAATAGAGAAATTTCAACAAGAAAAAACTCTAATTATTATTATTAACAGACAAATATTTGTACGACCTCCAAATCTACCCTTCGATTTTGGAATTAAATATACAGGGGGGAATCATCTTCGATTGGACGATTCAGAAATGGACTGGAATCAATGCTCCAATTCCATTCCTATTCGTTAATTGCATAAACATGCATGGGAAGTATGTTGGTTTTTCCTATAAACTCCAAACTAAAAAAGAGCTAGTGACTGATTCTATTGTGTGGAAAGATCCCTTGCCAAATACGTGAATTATGGGACAGGAAAAAAAAAGGAAAAACATAATGTGCATCGTTATCGATCCTATATAGGGTTGAGCTAACAGCTGAAAACTTCAAAGACAGTGGCGTAACGATTCGTTTTCGAAACTACTACCCATTATTTTCCTATTTATACAATAATATGTAATTATTTTAAATAATTCATCGTTATTTTAATTAAAGCTCTCTGTAATTTAATTAATTAGATTGTTACGTTTGGATAATTTGCAGAATGAATTCAACTGGATCTAAATTAATGGTTTTCAATTATATTTAATTACCACCACCACCACCACCACCCAGATTTCTCATTAATTTGACAAGTTTTTGATCAGTTGACAGAGAGTTTCTACAATTTCTCATCTTCGTCTTGATTTTTTTTTTGATTTCTACATGGTTCCCTCTATTTTATTACGGATCTTGCAGGAGAACGGGATACTTTTCGTCTACTTGTTTTCTTTTCATTCAAATCGGGTCAAGGTAAACACCAACCAAAAATAAAAAAAAAACAGTACCTTTCAGGATGGTTTCTTTATCCCGAACTGTGATTTGATGAACAATCCAGTGAACGTTGAATATTTCCCAAAAATACTTCTTTATTCCGAATCTTTTCTCGATAGTATTTGCTAGAAACGGACAGTATTCGTGGGAGAGAGAGTGAAGAATTTTAATGAAAGGCTTGAATTTAATTGAAAAGAAACACGAACGAGATTATTATTAACTATTGTTGTTGTCGTTCTAAAGAAATAAACTCAACTTTACTCTTAACAGAATTAATTGTTCATTGTAGTAAAATTGTATAAAGTGTTGATATTCTCAAAATAATACACAGAGAATCAATACAAAAAAAAATTATATATCTCCTTTGAACATCTCGTATAATTTATATGTTCTAATATAACGTTTTTAATCATTTTAGCATACAAAACAAGTTCTATGATTGATTTTCCATTATGAATTTTGACAATCTATAACCATCTTAAGTAACAGGAAGAATATTTGTTGAAATTTCTAACGGTATCTTTGAAATAGTTTTTTTCATTCTTCTTCTTCCTTTTCTCTCTTCTCTTCCATTCAATCATTACAATGGATTTCTTTTCTCGAAAAATTTAACAATCATTGTAATTTTAACTACTGTTCTAATTTTCCGTTGATCTATTGCAGTGTTAAACAAGAACCATCTTCGAATCCTGCCAGTCCCTTGGAGGCATCCAGTCCGAGTCCGATTGCCCTCAGGAATAGAGGTGTGTCTATCAATATGTGTGTATAATAAATAATTTGTTTACTTGATGTTATTACGTTTATTACTAATTGACGGCATAACAACTTACTTCTAAATAACACGTGAATTAATTTATGGATTTTAAACATATAAGCGACAAAGTCATGTTTAATCACAACTCATATTATTACAATCTTTGCACATTTATTTTTTATCCAAAAAAACTGGGTTTTCACATTATCATTGGAAAAAAAAAACGGTAATTAGGTTTGTTAGGGAGATTTTTCTTCCATTCAACAACAAGTTCCTGTATGCAACTGCAGATTTAATGAATTTGCACCATGGTATTGTAATTTTAAGTACATCCGGTATGTTTAAGGGTCTATTGTAAAATGTAGGCATCAAGGATAGTTACACTTCGAAATTGGATTGTAGTCGAAAAGGTGAAGAAAAATCAACAATTATTTTCCAGGGGTTGGAAATTTATAATAATTGGAAAGGGTTGACTAAGTTTACATATAGATCTATCACATTTCCTTTTACAATCAGTTAATTAAATCAGTAATTATAAGTTTAATTAAACTGATTTTGACAATTCTATCGTAAATTTTATAAGAAATAATTTCACAATATACAACAGGAAACAAGTCATGAAGGCACTTATGGCTGTTATTAATCGAGACTGTACGTTATAACGATGTATCTTGCGGCATTCTACAATCATATCCTTATATTGGTTTTGTGTAAATCAGCATAATAATCGAACAAGATAATCGTAAATACTAAATAGAGGTATCTTCCTACAGTATTTTTAGTTGTTTAACAAAATTTTTTTTGATCAGAATACTGTTACGGATGTATAATAAGGATTCGTACAACTAGACATCTACCGAACAGGGGCATCTACAAACTCCAACTTCCTGATGGGGATATTTGAGCAAACCGGGGTTTCTGTGTGCTAGCAGACTGGAGCACATAAAACCCGAGTTACTCATGTATCCTGATCGAGGAAGTTGGAGCGTGTGGATACCGCTTTATTATAGAGCTCGAGATTTGGCAGGACTGATAAATTAGATATTTTCTAGACTATTCTGCAACTATTATATTGAGTTATATAACGTCAATTTTAATGTATAAATTTAATGGCAGGAAGATTCTCGATTTGTGAGAGTTGCTAAGGATTCATTTTAAGAATTTTATTGAAGTCAAAGTCCTTTGATAAAATCGTTGTGAGAAGACTTCTACTTGATGAAAATTTTTGAATAAATTATTATTAATATCGATCGTATAGATTTTTATATTAGATTGATTTAATATTAAAGAAAAAAAAAATGTTAAAATTTTGAATGATGCATAAAGAATCACATAAAATAGCTTTGAAAATCGGTTCATAATTTATTATAATTACTAATCAATGTCACGCTTTAATCTTTAATCTTCTATTTTTGGCTTTGATTTATGAATAAAAAGGTGCATTTCAAAATGTAACACAAGTAATAATTAAAAAACCATTAATTATTTATAAGAGGTAATTTGTTGTATGGTTAGCAATATTTCCTATAAAATCAAATTTGATTAATTAATTACTAATTTATATATAGATACATAATAGCAATTTATCGGTGATGCAATTTTCGGTTTTCTCTTAATTTTTCTATCAGTGTTTTCCTGCAACTGCATAGTACCTATAATAACTTTCTATCAACAAATTTTTTCTTATTTTTGCAACTTTCAAAATTCCGTAATGTTTATTAGAAACCACTTGGTAGTTGTTTTGGGGTACAGATAAAGATTAAAGTTTTGCGACACAAAAAAATATCTACCGTGGGACCACCAGTTGGTTGCAAATTCGGTCGATACCATTCTCTTGACCATTGGCCAAAAAGGCCAATGCCTCCTTATTAGTGACGCGAAATTTAACCAGTCTATCGTCTACTATTAATGGATTTGGCGCATTATCATTTGGATTATTTTTAAGGATAAACTAAATTCAATTTCCAAATTCAAACAACACAAAAAAATAGATCTACTAGGTACTAATCTACCGTCAAAATTGATTATCCTCAACAATGGCAATAATAATAGAAATTTTGTTAGATGATTGTCGTGTTTTTTTTTTCGGTGATCTCTTTTCGAAATGCCTGTAGTGCATTTGTGGTACCTATAGTTGGGGAGATTCAAGGTGTATAGTAATATAGCTAATGGCGCTGCCAGAGGCTCGAAGAAAGAGGAATAACCGCGGACGTTCACCTCCAACGAGTGCCAGAGTATTCACAAAAAGAGGATTACTTATGTGCTATCGAATCAGCAACATCACTAGGAAGCAGCGCATTATTAGCGCACACCGGGTAATTATAAATCGTGAGAAAAACAATTGTTTTCTTGCGTAAAATCGGACGAGTCAATCTACTTTTGGATCTTGAGCGACAGTGTTCAACTTGTAAACATATCACTATTATATACAGTGTTTGAAGAGTTGTTTCAAAGAAGAAAACTATATAATTTCGAATTGTATTGGTGTTGTATTTGGGAAAATTCGTTTCGTTCTTACTTCATCACAAGTAAAATTTGATTTGAACGTGAATAAGATCTAGGCTAGAGATTATGTATGTTATATAGTCTGTTTTGATTTTGTTGTTGCGATAAACTTACGGCTTATTGAATTGACTCTTGGATCACATCTTGTATACATTGTTATTCATTTAAAATGAATAATTTTGAGAATGGTGTATTGGTCAATCTCAACCTTTCGCTCGCGAATCGGGGGATAATTACATTGCGTTGTGTTTATGAAGCTAAGGTGAGTTGAAGTCCGATCGCATCCGAGTGTGAATGAACTTTGACTAGAACCGGTTCCATTTCTTGGAGGTTTACACACGTGTACATACCGCAGCTTCATCTCTTCAATTGGTGGTGGATTCAACTGTGTCGTCCAATGTCGATGTGGTGGAGGCGGAATCGAGCATCTTTAATGATGTAACACAATACAAATTTGCTATTGACAATATAGATTTTTAATTGAAGTATTGAGGATTTATGGATCTATACTTGATGTATTAACTATTGTGTTTACTAAAACAAAACACCTTCTGTAGGGGGGGAGGTGGTTGTAAACGAAATTGGGTGTGAAGTTGTGAAGAAGTGGCATTAAGTGGGGGGGAAAATTTGGGGCCTTTATGGCATGCCCACAGGAAAGTGGGAACCTGTTTAGATGCTGGGGCCGGTTCTTGTCAGTGACAGTGTCAGGACGTAGTGACGGAGCGAAGAAGTGGATGCGGGTGGCGTCGTCAGGCGTCTTCATTGTCACAGTGTGATCTCTGCTGCATGTTGATGTTCGTTGACGATAAGGCGATAACGAGATTTACATTCTTATCGTGATTTGGGCTGTGTGCCTGTTGTGTTGTGTGCCGCCCCCTCGCCGCTGCACGGACGGCGGTCAATGAACCAGTGCCGGTAGCATGGCCACCGCGTCCCTCCTCACTCCGTGGCACTTACCTGCGGAGGAACCCAGCAGCGAGCATTAGTAGTACGGGATTATACAACCTCGAGTGCGATGTCGATGCTGCGGAGGACCTGGTGCTAGAATCACGTGGCCATGCGCCGAGACGACGGCGAGCGCGCGCCGTTGCAACCACCTGCTGCCAACGAGTGTCCGCGTGTGCTAATGCCACCACCACCTCTAATAATATAGACTGCATGTTGTGTGAAAAGATATGGATGTGTTTAAGATAAAGATTGAACAGCCTATTGGTGGTGCACCCTCCCCGGATAAAGTTACACCGGAGGTGTCCTTCGATGCTGGATCGGAATTTAATTTGAGCTTTTTCGATACACCGGAGGACAGTAGTACTCAGGGATTTAGTGATCCTGGTTCAGTTGGATCAACTTCGGCAAGTTCGCCACCACCCCAACCGCTGACACCGCTCCATCTGCCACCTTTGGTTGCCAGTACGAGTGGGCCCGCGAACCCTGTTATGCTCTCACCATCAGGAGCTACTTCCACTGCCATCGTAGTTAAGCAAGGTATTACAAGTATTCTCAAAAATCGTGATTTTTCTCGTTTTAATACTTATATTTGTAATATTAACAATACATTTACTAAAACACTGAGACAATATTACCATTATATCTTGTCTTTATGGCATTGTAAAGTCTGTCAGTGCCCATTGTAAAATACAAAGATCGCTTCTGTAATAATAAATCTGTCTCTCCTTAATTAAATCATTTTGTCAACAATGGCAACCGAATTTATTGCGGCATTGAAATCGATCTCACAAGGCTCTCCCTGTCGTCCAAACTGTACGCCAGTAGATTTTTTCCGTCAAGACCAACCAAATTTAGCTCTATTCAAAATGTGTTGAACTTAAATCAAATGGAACTTGATTTAATACTTAATTTGATAGCTCTTCCTTGTCACCATACTTAAGTAATTTCAGGATATACAGAATAATCTGTGTCTATATAAAGTTTACAATTTCTATAGAACATTGTCACAAATCATTTGCCATTCATCTTCTTCTATAACGCCGGTCTGAAAGATTAAATTAAATCAGACACAGAGGAGTTTAATTCAGGAAGAGTAAAATAGTTACGCAAATCTAGACATTTCAGTGCTTTGAGTCATTTGTGTTGTGATTATAAGATACTTTGGTATTTCCAAACATACAATACAAGTCTCTGCTTTTTCTTTTGTTGTATGATATTTATAAGTAAAATTAGAAGCATCTAGATTTAATAATTTTAGTCAATAAACATAAAAAAATTGTTGTAAAATATTGGTGTAACATCTAAATCTCTTCTAAACGTAACAACAACAACAACACAGGAACTTTTCTAAATGTTCTTTCTCCCAAAAACCATTCTTAAGTGGTGTATCTTCGTCATGGTCATTTTATTATGTAATTATAGTAAAGTGTGTCGAAAGTCTTCATTGATCAACGTCCTAGTTCAATGTCAAGTTAGCTTTCATCGATCTTTTACTACTTACCTCTTGCATAAATCGTCCACTTTTCTTTCTTTCTGACCGTGTGTGTGTTTGTTGTTTGTTGTTATTTGGCGGTCATATGGTTCGATCAACTCTATATTAACATGATTTAATATTACCTTGAATTTCCGATACATTCGAAAAGATGCATCAATATTAATATTTGGCAAATTTTTTCAAGTCACTGTCCTCTATGATATGTCACGTGTTGATTATTTAAAAAGGTACAACTAATCAATAGTAGGTAATTCAAAATTTGGTGATTTTATATTTAGTCTCTTAGTAGTTATTATTATAAATTGCGGGTTGGATTGGGGTTGTGAAAGGGTTTACTTCCGAATATGAACACCTGGCTACCATGGAAACAAAGCCAAGTTTCTACCATAGATTCAATGACAATTCTAGTCTAGTTGTTGTCGACAATAATAGAATAGAATACAGTGTTGATGAGGACCAGCTTCTGAGATTACTCCTTTTTTTTCTCTCACTCGAATGATTAATGTTCCGTAAGGTTTTCAACCACACGAATGAATGTTAATGTAGGTTCAACCAACAGTAACAATTTTTACTTTTAAAGTAAATATATACTTTAAGTTTTAGCTTCAAACTTGTAGTAAGTAATAAGAAATGTAACTATTTTTATAACACTAGGAGGTATATTATTATTTACTTAAATTAATATTTATGAGGATTACATTTGGCAAATCTTCAAATTTACATAATAAATATGGAAAATAAGGATCTGATTTAATAAATTGTTCAAATTTGTGAATCTTTACATAAATATTTACGCACTAACTCGCTCATGTTCTTTGCAAATTAAATTAATGTTGTTGAAACGTGTGACAATATATCTTGTAATTAGAAATACAGGATGCGAATGTTTTCAGTTTTCAAGAATTCGATCTTTATAATGTCTTGGTTGATCGGCCATCGATCAAAACCTTGCAAAACAATAGCAGATATTACAAATTACACCGTTTTTTTGGACGCTCCTTCAAAGAGTTGGTCATTTTTCAAACGAAACCACTCAAGGTTTATTACATTATAAAGTTGCATGCTAGTTCTCAACGTGCACGTCATAGTGAAATAACAAGCAAAACTTGATCAAATTGGCAATTAGTTGGGTATTTTTGAAACCACCAATTCCTCTATTATTTTTTAAAGTTATTAACTTCTAGTACCTTCTGATAAGGCAAAATGTTGACAAAGGATGCTATTTACCATTCATCCCCAAAATAGTCCCTCCAGCTACGGGATTGCTCAGGTTGTTTTGTTGTTCGTACAAACAAAAACAGAACAATTGGCTCAATGTTATGTAATATTACTCTTGTATTATCATATGGTGGTTATAAAATAGCCGGTAAGAATGTTGTATTATGTTATTACCTATTAATCGAAAGAAATCACATTCTAGGTGGTTCCTAGTTCCGTGACTTTTAGAAAATTGAAATTGCAAGATTTTACATAATTACTCAATTATGCAATTTAGTAAACAAACGTAAATTGTCTAATAAATAATACAGAAAAGTCAAACTATCACTGAGAATAGATCACTATCTGAGAGAGGTAATTTAGAGTTGATGGTCGCTCCAAAAAAGAGCACCATGTAGGTACCAAAAATGAGATTTGTCAGCAGGAGAATCGGGTTGTCAAAAAAAAAAACGTCCAAAACGAAAGATACCAAAGTAGTAAAAAAAAACAATAATGGCGGAATTTGTTTTCCTCCTGCATCTCACTACTTCATCGAGATGTTAATCTTCTAGTTGCCGGACATGACGTTGGTTATATACCTCTATGATGGTGCTATTTAGTTATAGAAACAGGTTTTCCACGTCGTGGCCCGCGGCCGTCATTGATTCCAAACCGGCCAATGAACCGTCTTCCCCAAAAACAAGAGCTTCAAGCCATTTTGAGTGGCTCTCACACACACACACAAGGAAACATATTAACATTTTCGGTTATTCAATCTTTTTCTGATCGCATTTCAAGGACGACATCAGCATATCACAGATACCATAAATTATTACCAAAGGGAAAATTCAATTGTGACTAGATCAATGTCAATTAAATCCATGTGGCCAGATCTATTCATTTGGTTTGGGTTTTTATTTAAGGAAAATCATCCTTATTACGATATAATGTATATTGGTTTCGGTTATCAGTGAGATTACACTACCTATATGACTAGAGATCGCCTAGCTTGTTTCCATCAATTTACATAAAGCAAGAGCTCGTGTGGGCTTTGAATCTTTTTACGAATTCAACGTGTTTTTTGGTTTCTCTATCTCTCTCTCTCTCTTGCTTCAATAACAACATGTAAATACTAAAACCCGAAATTTATTTTTAAAACGAGACAATGTTATTTTGACTAAAAAGAAAAATGATGGGTTAGTAGAAAAAAGGAGTGCAACGTTCTACGAATATCTAGTAGTCCACTTTTATAGCCAGTAATTTACATAGTGGAAAATTACATTTAAGGAGAATTTATTGCTTTTACGGTTCAACATCAGGATGTCATCGGAAAAAAATAATCATAAATAAAAAAAAATTAATAAACATTGTAACAATAAGCATGTTTGAGTCTCCTGTTGGTTAGAGAAAGCTCCCAGCAACAGGAATTGCATATTCGCTGAATCACTGCCGGCTCTAGCAAGCACAACTCTTATATAGGTACTCACTGTCAATGATCAATTTTCGTTCAAAAATCTTGAAAATTCAAACTGTAAGGGAGAGAAAGTATCAACTTCAACCATGTGGGTTAAAGGAACAAATCTTTATATCATTACCATTACCCGGTAAATGGTAGTTTGTCTATAATTTAGTCGTGCTTGAAAACTTTCCATTCTCTTTTATTTACAAACACTATTCATGCTTTGTTGTATAGGCGAGAGATAACTGTTCTGGTAATGTGGTGGTTTTTTCTTCTAATCCGTCTTGTGAGAGAGTTTATAGAATAATTTCAAGCGAATCTCGTCTTTACTGTTTTAATTATTATTATTATTATATTCATAGTTGGAACATTGTTATACTAAGTTCGGAAATACCAGATGTATTCCGAATTATTTAAATTGCTTCACAAATCAAAAGGGCCGCCGCAGCCGGGTGTGCAGGTTGTGCACCGCCTTATCAGTTGGGGGGCGCCAAATCACGATACTTTTCCGTGATTTTGTTTTTTGGATAAATTTTCGATTTTGGAGGACACAAAAAAGGGCCCAAAAACGTATTCTGTACAAGGTCGCCAACATTTTTTCGCACAGGGGCGCCTACTAGGCACTGCAAGCCACCATTTTTTCCCTACTAATCTAATATGGCGTTGAAATAATTTGGTTTCATAAATATAAATGGAGTTGTTGGTTAAAATATTATACCCATCTTGATTTGAATGCAAAAATTTTCCCGATTAATGAATATTTCATTAGTACCTGAATAATCACTTATCAAATATCAATATACCATATTGAAGTAAAGAGTAATTCAGAGCCGTAACTAGCCTATGGCCACTGTGGCCCCAGCCATATGTTGAAGATTGGTTTGTGGACCTGATTAGGGTAAAATCGTGACCGTCACCCCCTGCAAAACCACCTCAGTCTAACAAAAAATAGAAATGAAGGGGATGACTCTCTTACTTTACCCTCTATCTTCTGAAAATAAGGCGTATTTTTTGTATTAAGCCATAGGCGCTAAAACGTCTAGTTACGGTTCTGAGTGTACCTAATTGATAGTCCTTTAAAAGTTACGTTTTGCATGTTGTTCTAGTTGTTAGGATAATAGTTGTGAATCTCGTTTAGTTCTGGTTTAATCATTTTTCATATTAATTGATTCGTTGCTGAACAAAGGAACGTTAACAAACCGAACGATTATTTATGATTTGATGGCAAGGTAATTAGATGAAATTAATTTTTTCGAGTGTGGTCCATAAAATACAGTGACTACTCCCTAGAGTAACTGATATGGATCATATATGTATATTGAAAAGAATATAATTAATATCAACCAGAATCTGATGGTTTTCATTAGTAGCAAGCCATTTATCAAAGTCATAACGATTTCTTCTTCAGCAATTTAAATATTCAAATCACTTCAGAGAGACCAGGAAGAAATCATTAAAACGGATATTTTCTATTCATTTTTTTTTTGCACAAGTTGACAATGGCACATTAATATTTTACCACAAGCTATATGGTTATTTTTTGATTTTCTATTCCTTCCAAGTCCCACTTTTACCTTTTATGTCAGAAAAAACGGACAAATAGAGGATTCTATTGATTTTTCCACACGACCGATCTCAATTACAATTTAACTGATATTGGAGTCTTTATATTCATTTTATTGTTTACTTTTATTGCAAGGTAACGATGTAACACCCCGCGTTATTCAATTATATCGAACTATAGAACACAATTTCGACTAATGGCTATTGCAAAACTAAATACTACTACTGTAGTAGTAGGTATATGAAAACTTGATTTGTAAATTAATACTATAATTAATACGGAAACAAAGCCCGTTTTTTTGTGTTGGTGTGACTTAAAAGGCGTGTCTAATCAACAAGATACTCATCTATACTGAAAGTAAAAGAATTTGTGTTATTTTTTTATTGGCATGCTTTAAATGTTTCACTGTTTTTGTAGCATCTTCTGGATAGATTTTGTTTGTTTTTTTTTGCAAAAATATTTTCAATCTTTTTATTTGCATCTAATTAATTGATTCAAATCTGCCAAGGAATATCAATTAAGGATATCGAACTTGTCGTCTCTCTAACATAACATCATAAGGAACTTTGAAATTAACGGCACAAACTCTATACTATTCACTTGTTCTCTCTAAACTAATCAAGTTTGAAAATTTTCTTTGTCTTATTGGAAACTGATCATTTGATTAGTTTGTTACGAAACTTTTTGGTTTGATAATATTACTAGTTTGTTATTGTTACACAAAGACCTATTCAGGACAGTGAATGTCCCTTATGCGACATTTTATTCAATACTACTAAAGGAAAACTATATAAGGAAATGGATGATTTTAGATGTTTTTTTTTTAGCTTCACTTTCGTATAACGACATATACTCACGTCAATAATAAGACGATGTCGGAAAGGAAATGGTTTTGGAGTTTAAGAACAAATCGACTCGTCCCTCAATGGAGAAAGACAGTCATTTATTGTTAGAGAAAAGATCAATATCGGTGAGCTACCTGAATATAGAAATTTCAATAGGATCAAACTTGCTTCTGAAAGCTTACTGCTTCTCTAGTTTAATGGAAAAATTTGAATTATAAGATTTGAAGATTCACTAAATAGACCATATTTGAATCTCACTATTATTGTAGTTTCTTCTACAAATTGGAAATCATATTAGAATCTTTATAATGGAAATTTTTGGTATGATTTAGTAAATCTAATTTATTTTCACTTCAGTTCCAGGAAACTGGTTTTTGGTGTTGTTTGTTGTTGTTGTTGTTGTGGTGTCTGCATTTTAGCGATGTCGATGGTATTTATTTACTTCCTCGTTCTGACGTTACGCCATGTTGGGCAAAGGCATTGATCGCACGCACACACACACACACACACACACACACACACACACACACACACACAACACAAACATATACACACATCGACTGTGATGTTCATTGCTGAGCGTGATGCATTTACCTGTAGTGAACGCAGTACTGAAAGCATTTTTCTGAGATGTAATGCCAGAGATAGTTATTGTAGCTGGAGAAGCAATGATAGGCATAAATTGCATATACGTGCACAGTGTTCTCTCACGGGAATGCCACGATGTTGTTGGGACGAAACAAACACAACATCTATACGTAGATATATATGTTTTATTATGTTTTAATAGCATTATAATGTTGGTATTTTGCGAACAACAAGCAATACAAACGAAAACTTTCAATATAATCGATAAAAAATCTATTCTAGTCTTGACATCTCTAATTCTAATCACGATTCGTATTGTTAACGCCTTCCAACAGTTGAAGAAATGTCTGAATACAGAAACTATAAGTTGTTTTACTTCTTGTTTGGTTCAAGTGACCATTTTCAATCTAAATATTTGAATTGTGTTTATATTTCTCTCCTTTTTGGCTCGCCTGTTATTCAAACACAAAATACTGATAATTTGTAATTCAGCTTCTATTGTTTATGGAAATCGTTGTTGGCACATTTTTTCCTCCTTCTCTTCTATAGATATATAATGGAACAAAGACGATGTTATCTTGAACAAATCCTGGTGGTATGATCGTTTTTCCTGTCTTTATAGACCGGAATTCTACTATGTGCGGCACACCATCTGTGTGCAGGTGAGATGTGTTAATATAGCAAAGGCGCTGACAGATTTACTAGCTTTTACATGGTAAACGTCCTATGCTAAACGACCGTAGAACATCTACACCTACACTATACCATTATCGGATTTTTTCCCCGTATAGCAATCGGTAATATTACAAATTGCTTGTCGTTCTTGTTGGATCTCTGCACATAAAAAGCAAACAAACCAATCTGTCTTTTTTATATTTATAAACCCTTCTAAATAGAGTCTCAAATTTTCCATTGCTCACCGACCAAAATTTTGCCAGTATATCACTAACAATAAGTCAGTTTTATAAATCAACACTACGTCCACCCGAAAAATTATACGTTTGCGGTTATATAAACTACACGTTATAATTTTAAATTGATCCCTTTTAATTATATAGGCGACAAATTATATCATTTAGAGTTGTGGTTTGATACGGTAGTTGAACTTCTATTATACAAAGCTCGCACAAGATTTAAGTGCCTTAAAAAAATATCCTTGAATCTTTCGGTTCTAAATACATAGTTCTAGCCTTGATGCATGTTGTTTTTTTGTCTTCTTGATTTAGTTATTCATATTATTATTATTGTTATTATTATTGTTACTGATAGCTTCCCACACCTATTTGTTCATTTGTACACGAAAAGCCTTCTTTAATTGAAGGTCATTGAGTCAATGACTTTGTGCAGAATTTTTTTTAGTATAACGCACTTTCCTTGTCACTGGCTAAAATTATTCAAATCAATAAACATAATCAACACGGTTTGAATGCCTATAAGATAACAACATTCAACATATAGAAACTATTTGGAAAAAGTTAGCTGTTGTAGGTACTTACAATTTCTTCCAGTGGGTAGATAATAAGCAAAACTTTCCTAAAATTGCCATAGTAGGTATACAAGAATGGCACTGGTATACAAGATCAGTGTAACGACTTAACTTGAGTATGATTTGTTTCTTCTTTATTAAACATCAAAAAAATAATACTTAAGTACTTAATGACTCTGCGTACTAAGGTTTCTTAATTATCGTTAGATAGTCTTTATTTTTTGATTCCCGCCTTGTAATCTTATGGAGTCCATTGCTTTTTGCAATTCACATTGATGCCTCGAATAATTTACAAGATTATCAACTGTCCAAGTTAAGAGGAACCAAATTGACGCATAATCCGAATACGGTTGGAAACGTGGAAAATGTCTAAATGAATGTTTAATACTGGCAAAAATATAGGGGACCGTCACTGTCATATTTAAGTTTTGGGGGCGCGTTTTTGTTACAAGTACACCCCCGCTTCTTCTTAGATTGGACGGGTAATATACATATATTATCTATTTAAAGTAGAAAATTGTTTTGGGACTGTTAAAAGTTTACAGTCAGTCTTGAAAAGATAATTGTTTTAGTTTGCATCGTCTGTAATGAGAGGAATCAAAATTAATGAAATCCTGCAAAAAACTCAAGGGATTAACTGAATTAGACTTATAAGAATATGGCCAAGATGTATAATTCAAGTGGGAAGACTTTAAATTTCCGGTGTACAGGTGTTAATTATGTTAGCTGAAAAACGAAAAATAACAGAAGAAAATTTTGTTCACCAAATAATCTGTGTTTCCAATTGCACCGGTCGATAAGCAGAAATAAAAGCCGGACAGATACTTTTCATAACTGACACTCTATGAAATTGAAGTTATTATCAAAATGAACACGTCGGTCAATGAAATTGGCTTCTGCTTAGAATCTTTCTTGTATCGTAAAGATATATTAGTTTTCCAGAAAATTAATGAGAATTCATCATATGCACAAGTTAATTAACGTTATCAGAATTCTAGACGTGTTATAATAAAGATCTAAACCATCTATGTGCAGTTAATTTACTGTTTCAAAAGTTTAATCTTACCCCGTCTAGTTGTGAACTAAAAAGGTTGCCTGCCCTATTTATCCTGCGCTATTCTGGGACTAGGTAATACCTAAAACTTGAAAGGAATTTCTGCATCTGGTGTCTTCCAGACGTTCATAATAAATTTCAGTATTTAATATATGAACTTTCAAAATGCAATTTTAAAAAACCTATCGATTTTCATTGTTAAAATTCCCATTGTAGCGAATATAAAATAAAACAAGAAACTTTCTTAATTGATGTTGGAATACCGGGACTGAATTTCCTGTGAAATTAAATTTTGAAGTGATTCCACAATTTAATTTATTTCTCTTTCTAGTTGAAGTGTTGTTGAAGAATATATGCTGTCAAAATATACATAAAATAGATAAAAATGATATCGTATTTATAATGAAGTGGACACTATTTAATATGTATGTTGAACAGATGTTATCTGAAGGCGTTGTTGTGGATTCTATAATAATAATAATAATAATAATAATATCTTGACAATCTTAATTGACAAATATCTCGTGTGTTTTTTTCTCTTCACATTAAAAGGTAGACTTGTTGAATAAAACGAAACAAAACAAAACAAAAAAAAATTGAAAATGAAGAATAACCAGGAAGTTGGTTTTAATTATCGTCATTACAACCACAACTTGAATACTTATGGTGTAAAGTTATAAAATATAGCATAAAGTTATAAAATAGAGAAGAATTCTTCTGTTTATCTAGACAATGAGTTGTTAATAGTCTCACAAGTATTTTTATAATGTAGATAAGCCATTATTTATATTAAAATAGCTACTTATAGAAAAGAATATTTCCTGTAGTTGACCGGAATTCTAAATGTTATCCTGATTTAATTCAAATTATCGAGTTGTTTAATTTTAGATCGTTTTATCTCTTAATCATGTCGATTGAACAGGAAATGCATTTTGCATTTAGTCCAAGTAAATGTTTGTCGGAAGAATATATAATAACAGTAATGGCAGGCAAAGTTGTGTAGTAATATAGCCGGTAGAAGGAAATGAATTATTCTTATTGTACGAGATGTTCTAGAATTTCTATAAATATATCCTGAAATTACTGTAAAACAATAACAAAGAAACAAACGTATATACCTACATATAATATGTTGGAATATCGATTCTTCTACATTTACCTACCACACTAATTATATTCATTGTCCTCTGCTTACATAATTGTTGAACTTGTATCAATTGAACTTGACCTTTTATGTCAATTTTTATGCATGAAAGTGGCGACTTTCTCCTCTCCCATTGAAGTTTTGCCTTGAAACAGAAAGTGGACACGTAAGGATGGCGGTTTTTTTTTCTAGGTTGAACTTGTTTGCTTTCGTTTTACTTTAAAATACACAAAAACACTACTAACTCAAGGTGGTATTTGTTGCACCGAAAATAATTATATGATAAGTGCTGCGTCCGGAAATGTTTAGTTTCACTCAACACTGGATGGTTGTTTTCGGTTCCCAATATGCAATTTTTTTCGATTGTGCTATTTTGTAGCCAGTTTTGGCCGAAAATGTAAGAAATTGTCGTCTCAAAGTGTACGTTTTTATAGTTTTTTCGTTGATAAAACTAGACCTAAACCATTAGGAAATTTTCGAATTCGTTCTCGTTTTATATGTTGGAATATACCTACATTGATTGAAAATCATAAAACTCTTCTTTGTTCGTTGGTCAATCATAAACTTAAATATTTAATGACTTTTTCAACCTTCAATTTAAATAAAAACTAACTTTTTTTGTTGTTGTTATTGGTGTAATTATTTGAATTACTTTGATTGATTTGAGAAATCGACGTATAGTCGTCATTGAATTTATTATTATTATTCGAATCGATTTAAATCTTTCGGGTGGTACGAAAGAATTTCATGTCATTTGAATATAAATGCCATACAGATGACGTGTTTATTGTATCGTTTATTTCATGTACCTGCATATATAATTTTGATTTATTATTATATAAAGATTTTCAATGAATCTAATTAAAATCTCACTCTCTGTAGAAACAAAATGGTTTTTCCCCAAAACATTCACTCACAATCAATAGAAAGCCTCTCTGCCTCTCTATAAACTATTTGATTTGCAAAAAATCATTATCATTCTAACGTATATCTGTGTTACGGTTAGTTTTCTCTTCTACCTGGTACGCGCCCAGTTTACTAAACAAGAAATATCTATACCTATACTGTTTAAAGACCCGTATAACGGGTTCCTAATTAATTAGCAAGTATCTATGTTTTGATATATTATTTATAGAAAAAATCGTGTGTCTATTTTTACTCAACTGTTTTTTTTTCTCTTCTTCTTCTGATTTCAGAACAACATTATGTGGCCGCTGATTCCAACAGTTCATCAACCACTAAATCATTTGTTCCTTGTAAAGTCTGTGGCGATAAAGCTTCCGGATACCATTATGGCGTGACATCATGCGAGGGCTGTAAGGTAAATTAAATCAATTTTCTTCCGTACATAACAAAAAAACCAGCGATGTACAATATTTCCTATCTACCAGATGGCAATATATTTAATCGAAATATGTAAATAAGGTGATTGATTTGAAAATATGCACACGTGTCTATAATATTCGACAGATGCCTTCTAGGCTTTTTTTCGTAAATTTGCTCATACACATTATATTGAAAATAGTATGAGTGATTTGAATATGTTGACTAGACATTTGAAAATTGGCTCCCTGTAGTGTCTAATTTTCAATAACAACCACTAGAGAATAGCATCCGAAAATCTTGCATTTCAACAACCAAAACCTGTTCAACTTGTTAGTGCATTTTGTTGTGTTGTTATGTAATCGACTAATCCCGATGATATATCAACAACATTATTGAACGACTTGGCCTTCAAGTTTTTCTACTTTACCACTCTTTCTTGTCCAGTTGTTGAAAATTAAAAATTCAACGTTTTTATGAATCTTTCCTGTCGATATAATATTGTAATGTCTTATTTAGTGTCAAGATTGTTGATAATTTTCTGGAAGAACAAGTTTAAGTCACACACACGCACACACAGAGAGAGATTACATATGATCGATTCTACAAACTAACGGTATTGAAACAGTGTCGTTTTGCTTCCGTTCTTTTTACCAATCGAATTGAATAGATCGTTACGTTTTTGTATAAAACTTGTTTTTTATTGATTTTTTTCGTGTTTAACCATTCATTCAGTCTCTCAAAGTAGATATTCTTAGATATAAAACCGAACATATGTTCACTTTATAGTATATTATGTAGTTACCGTAAAAGTCACAATTACAATTCCTGTACGTACATACAAATACATTTTTACCATTTCTAGTTTAATAGCAAAACTGTATAATAGAGACAAAAAAACAAATTTAAATTATATGTTTATTTTGTTACAGGGGTTCTTCAGGAGAAGTATACAGAAACAAATTGAATATAGATGTTTACGTGACGGCAAATGCCTTGTTATACGTCTTAATAGGAATAGATGTCAGTTTTGTAGGTTTAAGAAATGCCTCTCAGTTGGAATGTCTAGGGATTGTAAGTATTTCTAATCTAAACAAACAATTATCCTTTACAAGCTAAAATAATTATGTGCGATAGCAGTGGAGCGCGCGTACGAGTCTCGCCCGGCGCCTCCACCATTTTACCACTTTTTAGATACCGCGTTAAATAATCGTTTTTTATATCTTTTATATATTAAACAGTGAACTACAGTGAAGTTATATCGTTAGAAAACACAAATTCAAATTGGTTTATAAATATTTCCCTATTGTGTTCCCTAGAATGTCCCTACAAACACAATGGTTTTATTGAAGGTCCTTTTCGAACATTTCTTTTACATAAAGGATATGTATTTAGCTTTAAATATTAACAAATCATCGTCCCAATTGTCACAATTGGGTACTTTACGTAAGAATCGTGCACTGAAAACTGTTTTTTTTTACGATGACTCCTACTATTCAATTCAAATTCTGATTCCTCTGAAACAGTTACGGATCTAGGAATTTGGAGGCCCTGAAACTTATGTTCTATGAGGGGCTTTGAAGCTTATGTTTTATAAGGTGCGCCCTCAATGACGTACACCAAAAGAAAGACAGATTGTATTACCAAGCTTAAGTTTCAGGGGTCCTGAAACTTGATCAACTCGATCAGTTGGTTCATTCACTCTTGCCAAGAATGTTGTTCCCCTTGCTTTTGCTTATTATTCCTAAATTCTACTTTATTATAACTGGACACCGGGGGCCCCCGAGTCCGGGAGCCCTGAAGCTTAAGCTTCACAAGCGTCATTATAAATCCGCCCCTGCTCTAAAAAGTTAATCAATTAGATTGATTTAATAAAAAATTTAATTTGTTGTCATTCTAAAGTTTCATATTTGAAAGAAATAACTAACAAGTAAGTAAATTAATTCTGTCAAGTTAAATGAGAGTTTGCAGATATTTCAGTCATTTATAAACGAAATTATTTACAACGAATAGACGATCCTTAATTGTTTCTTAATTAATCTTAATTTTCTTTTATACTTTTATGATATTTATGATGACTTGAAAAAGTTTAACATTTTATTGGTTGAGGTATTGTTGATTTTCTAAAGTTTTATGTGTATTTTTAAAATTCTTGAGGGAGTTGTTTTATTATCTTTTGAAGTTCACTTATGATACCGCAGTAATATATTACGCTTGTTATCTTTATAAATCCTTGTATACGTATATTGTTATTTATTTTATATTGAACGTGTTTTCAAACTCCCACATTACAAAAGTGGACTATTTAGGGAAATAATTTGTTGAAGGAACAACAGAGGAAAAAAAAAGGAATAAGCGTCTATTATATTTGTTGTTTTTCTGTAAATATGGGAATTTTCCTTAAGACAAGAGAAACCTTATTTTAGAAAATCTCTATCTGAATCTACTGATTGTGAGCTGTATCCTCCTGATGATTATTTTATTTAAAGACTTTTTTTGATTTTATCATGCAGTGATACTGATATTCCGAATTCATTGGAGGGCTAAATTTTGGTTTATTTTCACTAATCCGAGTTCATTAATTTTGTATATAAAATACTAATTGTATATAAAATTAGTAAAAACAGACGGATTGTTCAACAAAACTGTACACTGTTATCATGTTCTTATTGATTATATCGTTAAAATCGAATTAGATAGCAATTACAATTGACTAACAGGAGTTTAATTAGTGTCGAATTATTGTTTTGTTAATCTATTTCCATTCGTTTTTCCAGCTGTTCGATATGGGCGAGTGCCGAAAAGGTCGCGTGAACGTAGTACGGACGAATCATCTCGTGTTACGACAACGGACGCCGATCAATCCGATGCTGAAACCAAACAATTAGCCGTCTATGATGTAATCTTAACTGTATCACAAGCACATCATGCAAATTGTGGTTATACGGAAGAGCATACACGGAATTTGGTACGAAAACCTGTCGTACTACCACCATCATCACCGGCCGATAGTGAAGTAGCATCATCAACAGCTGAATCATTAGAGCAGGAACGTTGTTGGTTGTGGCAACAGTTTGCTAATCATATAACACCGAGTGTACAAAGAGTGGTAGAATTTGCAAAACGAGTGCCCGGGTTTTGCGATTTTGGACAAGATGATCAATTGATACTCATTAAGATAGGTTTTTTTGAAATTTGGTTAAGTCATGCGGCTCGATTAACAAATAATACAGCAATGATGTTTGAAGATGGGACGACAGTTACGAGACAACAACTCGAAATTATGTATGATGTAAGTCGTAATATAAGACTGATTGATTGATAAGGAGGATAATTTTAATATTTTAAATTATAGGCTGATTTTATATCGTCATTGTTGCATTTCGTTAACACATTCAACGCTTTATCACTCAACGATACAGAAGTGGGCCTGTTTGCAGGGATTGTTTTATTAACTGCTGAACGAACTGGCATCACTGATGTTAAAGGCATCGAACATCAACAAGATAAATTAATTGAAGCTTTAAAAGTACAAGTAAGATAATTTAAACGTTTCAATATAATTTTTTTTTAATAAAAATTCTATTGCAGGTGAGTAGGAATCACGCTAACGAACCGCAATTATTCTCTAATCTTCTAATAAAACTGCCAGAATTAAGAAATTTAGGTGTAAAACATTCAGCCCATTTAGATTGGTTTCGTATGAATTGGACAAAATTAACATTACCACCATTATTTGCTGAAATATTTGACATTCCAAAATCTGAAGATGATTTACAGTGACCTCAATTAATTATTGTCCATATAATAATATAAAAATAATAAATAATTATTAATAGATATTGGTTCGTCGATTAGTGTTCAGATTTGTTGGCTTTACAGTTTGTTTTTTTCGCTCCTGAAAGAATTGTGATTGCCATGAATCTTGCTGATGCCTCTTTCTTGCTCAAACCTGCTCCAAGGCTGAATGAAACGATATTATATACATATAATAATGTAGGGCAGCTGAAAAGGTAAATTTAGGCGTATATAGGGATCGATTTTAATCCACAATCGACAGGGTCTTCGGCTATGTATTTTTTTTCATCGCGTTTCTAATTATTTTTTATTAAACAAAAAAATACAATAAACCAGTGAAAGGAGATACTGTTTCGTAACTAGATAGTCTACAAAATTTAACGTATTGTTACATACATATCATTGTAAGAGGAAAATAAAACAATTATTATAATAATTAAATATTCCGGTGTTTAGAGCATATCTTTGTAAATATTGTTGCAAATACATATATACGTATTATATATTTTTCATTTTTGTTTTTTGGTTAATTTTGGTGTGGAAGTTGACTTTATCGTATTCGGGCATGCAAAATCGTCAACAGACAAAATTATAAGTATTAGCCGTCCAAGTGAAGAGGAACCCAAGAGTTTGAATACGATCGGATACTTTCGCTAAACATCGAACGGAGGTATAGGTATTGTAAAGTCTTATGACCGTGCGCTGCAGAACCAACGAGTGTCTACATGTGGTCTATTATGCATTGCAATAACGTTGTCATTTCTCGCGCTAGCTTCGTGGCGTGAGGATCTATTCAATGACTACATAGCGGCCAGTTGCTCACTCTAAGTAACGTGCGTACGGTGAATAGTATAACACCACTTCTCGGCCGATATTTTCTCCTTGTGACTCCGCCTTCGCGCAGCGGGCGGTCATAAGACTTTACACTGATAATAGTCGTGCTTTTGGCGCGATAAATGTCTAAATTAGCGAAAATATAGGGGATTCCCGTTCGAAGTTCATCTTAGCTAGGACGGGTAATACATGACTATTAATTGTTTTAATAAAATTTAAACAAAAAAAAAATGATGTGCGATTTTCCGTGTTAAATGCGATAAATATCTCGGGTTTAAAATAAAAATTAATGTTAGTCATGTATCTTTTAATAAAACTGATTGTCGATATTATTATAATAGTAGTTTGTCTACTATGCTTATAAAGTGAAATAACAATCATATCGCGATATATCACTAACCCTATAGTTGTACCTATTAGGGTGTTTGTTATCTTTTAGAGTACAAAATAATTCTTATATAGATCACGATCACTAATAATAATATAATTTTTGATTGGGTAGCGCTCCATATTTTAATTTTTTGATAATAAACAAATGTTAGATTGCTACTTTGAAACCTTTTAGATGTTTGCATAAACTGTTTGATGTAATTTTACAAATTTTATTAGAAATTTTAATGTGCATATCTTTGAATGAAAGAATAATAATATGACTGAAGTTTCGTACTTAACACTAATAGAAAAAAAAAATAATAATAACAGTGCGGTTAGTGACAAGATTCATATATTTAATGTAAATAAAGTGAGGCTATAAGTTTACAATGTTGAGCATTGTTTCTTAATAATTTAAAAAAAAAATAATAACGACAAGAAAATATTGAATAAAATGATGACAAAAGACAATTAAATGTACCTAATTTTAATACTTAATATGTAAATAGAACATTTTATATTGTTAGATGAATATTTCTATATATTATTATTTATCGGTGTATTTGATCAATTTTTCCACTGCCTTATCCATTTTTAATCATGCCATTTATTTTTCTTCAATTCTTTATTTATTTTTTTAATAAAATGTTTGTTTTTTGCATTTAAAGACAATTTCAATGTGCATAATTTTCATTATAAAAAAAAATAATAATACATCCACATGTGTACACTCATGTAATAATATTATAATTAACAAAAAAATAATTAACACATTTACTCATATTGATACACGCATATTATACATATTATTATATTATATTTTTTTTCAATGTATTTAAATATTTATATATTTAAACAATGTGCTCATATTTGAAAGAATTAAAAAAAAAATGAATCCTTTTACCTGTGAATGTTGAAAATCGTTGTTATTACTCTTGTTTATTCTATTAAAGTTTATATTGTAATAATAAGGTATTGTTTATGCACTAAATTTTTATTTTAATCTTATGGTAGGAGTTTCATGTTATTATTATTATTATTATTATTATTATTATTATTATTATTATTATTATTATCATTATTATTATGCTATTTTGATATGTCAATATTTAGCATTTTGTTATGAAAGATTGTTTAATTTGATTATAAATTGTATATTATTGAAAATTAAAAAATTTTGATTATTTAATCACTGGCTTTTAATCATTTATTCCTACCTATTGCTAAGTCATTGTCATTTCAGCCCAAGTGAATCTGAATCACTCAGAATCAACTCGAATCTGATTGGCAAAGATTTGCACAAATCAACCCGAATAGGAAACAATGGAATCGTTCACGTGCCCATTCAAACTGCATCAGTTTGAATCAATCTAATTCAGTTCATTCGAATCATGATTTAAGCAGGCGATAATTTCATCAGTCTGGTTCATGAATCGGTAACAAAATAACACACTGGAAAATCAATACATAGTAATATATGACACTAGTGATAGAAAGAGATAGCTAACTGATTCAGTTGCTATGAAGGATCTGGTGACTTAGATATGTCTGATTGATTCGGGTTCGCTTGATCTGAAAGGGACCTAACTACAAGTCAGTATGCATAAGAGTCAATGCAACAGCCTATCTGTCCCTCACATTGCTTCAATCCGAATCAATCTAATTCCGTCCATTCGAATCATGATCAAGTAGGAGATAATTTCATCAGTCTGGTTACTTTCTGGTTTACTTTCAGTGAAAGACATATATGACACTAGTGATGAAAAGAAATAGCTGACTGATTCAGTTGCTGTGAAAGATCTGATGTCTCAGATTCGGAATATTTCTGATTGATTCGGATTCGCTTGGTCTGAGCGGGCCTAACTGATTCGTACAAGTAGCATGCATACGAAATAATGCAAACGCGCATCTGTCCTTCACACTGCTTCAATCCGAATCAACCTAGTTCAGACAAATTAGATTCGTCGAAGTGCTTCGGAGTGATTCTGAGTGATCCAGGTTCATTTGATCTTAAAGGGGCCTCAGTACAAATATTCACTCTCACCATATGACAACCAAAGATTCCTTTCGAAATGCCGGATTAACGAGACAAAACACCAAAAGGGCAAGCTCCAGTTTACACTACAATCGAGACGTTTTTGAACACCTCAGCAGACTAGTAAGGAGCAAAACACAAAGAAGATTTAAAATTCTCTTCTTACAGAAATGTTACTCTTTATCTCTGGTAACAGTCTCATTCTATAGATTAATTTCTCCTTCGCGTTTAATTATCAAAAGTTTAGGGTATTGATGGACTTTTCGACACTAGCGTATATATGAATAATTATTATTCGCTTAACAATAGAGGCACACCCATTCCTTAAACAGGATACTGTTATATAGATCAGGGCTGGCCAACCCGCGGCCCGCGGCCCGCCTTGTTTAGTTGTGCGGCCCGCGGTGGAATTCACGATTCCACACAATTTACACAAAATATGTTAATCATATTCATTATTTTTGTTTTCATTATATGTAATGTATTATAATTTTAATGAAACCCTATAAGGTTTTTGTTCTGCGGCCCGCCGGACTACAATGCACCTCCAAAGCGGCCCGCAAAGACTTTTGGGTTGGCCAGGCCTGATATAGATGTCCATTTGGTATTTTTAGCTCCCAGGCGATGCAATAGACGAGCCGCCTCTGGCAGCAGCCAGCAGGCAGCAGTATTGTTGGTTGTCGCACTATTAGGCGTTACTTGTAATTTATTTATTTAATAGATGTAATTGATAAATATATAACTCAATAAAATAACCTTAGATATGTGATAACAAATTTACTCCAAATTCTTGATTTATAGTTGTTTAATCAATCAAATGAAGCAAATAATTGGGGTCAAATCAATTATATGACAGACGATTAATTTTGAACTAAAAGAAAAAAGAAAAAACAACAAATTACGGTTTTGTTACTTTCTTATTTGCATTTTTTTGCGTAGATTTTTTTTAAAATCTTATAATTTTTTAATGCATTTGATATTGCAACGTTGATAATAATGCAAAATGCAATTGCATTGATAGTGCTGCCATCCACGTCAATATTATGTACTAACAAATCGAAATGCACATGTGAAACAGAACGATTACTCACTACAATCTATTGAACAAAGATGGAAAATCTTTAAGTTAAATATGGCGGATTAGGTAGTTGGTGGGGTTGTGTGGTGTTGAAAATAATTACGAAGAATTGTCGCGTTCTAATCAATAATAAAAATGTTCAATTATAAAATAATTATTATTTAATGTTTAATAGAAATTTGTGTGATTAATTTATTATGTAGCAAGACGGTTAAGGTATTCAATGAATACCACCCTGTGTGTGTTGTGTGTTTGTGTTTCAAATAGTTGCTAATAATACCAGTTTTTTAATACAAGTGTGTTTATACATATAATTTGAGTGTATATGTGTGTTTTTAAAAATCAAAATATTTAAGTTTATTAAGTGACCATCTGATAATAGATTGGATAAAAAAAAAACGGGGGGTATGAGTGCAAGTTATGGGTGCCCAGAATACCAAAGAAAGTAGGGTGACCATACCCATTGGAACACATTCAATAAGAACAACCAGAAATAGACCAAGACCAACGAAAGATGGACGTCAGATTGTCTCCAATATATTCACAGAACATAGTGGTATGAATCATATAAATCTTATCCAAATAGGTATAATAATAATAAATAAATCGAAAACATTTCTTTGAATGTGTATCTCTTTTATAGCCAACAGTTTCTCCTTTTGTGTATCGAACTTTAATTATTGTCCTTGCAATTTTAAGGGATAAATAACAATTGAAAATCTTGATGATAAGTCCTGATAACGACTAGATAAGTATAATAAGTAGGATGGAATTTCGTTGATAAACATTGAAAATTTGAACGGATTCATGGCAGACATTTATAGGAAAACTACAAATGTTGGGGGAAATTGGAGAAAAGTGTGTATAGATTTCACCATTTTATTCCCTATAAGGGGGTGGTATTTGGTTCAAAGCCCTGACACAACACACAGTCAACGACCAAGTTCATTCATATCATCATTTCTCTGTTCGATCTGTGATATTGTCGTCTTTGTCTGTTGTTGTGTCCCCCGCCGAGTTTTCCCCCTTTAGGTATTATATGTATAGTTTGTGAGGGCAGTAGCCGTCTGTCTCGATTTCTAATAAATAAAGCTAATCGTCTTGTATCTTGAAAAGTTTCGTTGTAAAATTAATGGAAAAATCACTATAGGAAAACAGAATCGATCACAACAACAACATGGAATGGATTAGTCGCATATTATAATAGAAAAAACCCGATTGAAAGGTGGATTAATCCGTTGATTGCTTCTTATAACATTTCTATGTTCTAGTTTGAATGTCTTGATTTGGTGGAATAATTAATTAAATTTTCATCAAAGATGATAGACTACTAGTTAACGGAATGAACTGAATTTTTGATTATTTTTTTTTGTGCCATTAAAAGTTTCCATTCAAAGTTGCTATTTATACTTTTAAAATAGAGACGAATTGACAAACAATTGTTAATTATAATAATGCAAAACGTTATCAATTCCATTGAATTATTCTTTGTTATCATGTGATTTTTTAATAAATTCATTCATTGTGATGCTCATAGTTCGTCTGAAATATTTAAAAGATGATTTCTAACAATAAGTAGATGATCTCTATTTTCTATAAATTGAAAACATAAATACGAGAATCAAGCAATAAAAGGATGTGTTTCTTTTATATATTTGAAGTTATTTGAAGTTTTATCAAATAGATTGTTGTCAAAATCAATTGGAAAGATCAAAATTCAGGTTGTATCCAGAAATCAGTCAAAACTTCCCTTTTCTTCCAAGTTCATATTTTTCCCCATTAGAAAATAGCCTAGTTTTGTCATAATCTGTTGTGATTACTCATTTTTGTTATCAAAGATTAGTTTGAGCAAATGGTCAGTTTAGAGAATCAAAGTGAAAAGATAATAGCTTCAATAACTACTTATTATATTGTTTGTTACATTTACAATTGTAATTTTTCATCAAGTTTACATGTAAACATCTAACTAATATATTTTCTAATAACCGTTTATGTATGTATGTATGTTAAATTGAAAAACTGTACTCCTACGAAAAGAGCCCTACCACCTATAGTGCTGTAGAGAGGTCAGTTAATTCATAGAGACCTGAAATAATAGAAATAATACTACATAATGGTTAAAATACGTGCTTCTATTCGTGCTAAAAACCAGTCTTTCCTATAAAATTAAGTAATTACATAGATAAGTCCTTTTCAAGAATTGAGCCGTTCACAGGACAAAGCGATTATAACTCCATAAAATACAAAGTCGAGAAAATTGATATTGTTTCTTGAGATTGGAGAAAACAATACTTATATTGGGAATTATTTGAGTTAAATGGATTTTGGAGGTTCGACACTTGGTTTATGAAAAGTTAACGATAAGTACTAATTGTGTGCTTTGGTGTCAAAATTGAAGAATTTACCAAATGTGGAGTTAATCGGTTTGTCCTGTGAACGGCCCAATTGTTCGCAAATCTTTTTACAGAAGTGGCTATTTTGTAGTGCAAACTATGTGGTTGTTATTCCCTCATCTGTCTTGATTTTCAAAATTTTACACATTTCATGCATTGAATTTTGACAAAATATTATAAACGTTTGTTGAAAGTCTTGGTTATTTTGTAATTGATAGACCTCCTCATCATCATCACCGCTTCGTTTTCGGCATTTTTATATTCATCAAAGTGTAATTTCCATTCATTGTTAGTTTTCACTTCCGTCTTTTCAAAATACAATAAAATGAACTTTAAAAATGAATAAATGAATGAATGAATGAATGAAGATTCCCACCTGTGATGATGATGATCACAATTTCGTGTCAAAATTTTTGAGGAGAAACACTTCAACCAATTCTTATTTAATTCATAATTATTACTTACACTTTATTTTCTACAATAGTTATTTAAAAGTTAAGAAAACGCTCGATAACTCAAATAATATTAATTCTATCATAAAACCTAATTATAAATGAATATTCATCATTTTATAACCATTTGAGAAGGGAAAGTTAAATTGCATTTGTAATTTTGTAGAATGAAAATTTTACAACTTATTGTTAAACCATAATTATGTTAATATTTAAAGATACATTTTCCTAAACAGACATATCATTATTTAGGATTTTCTTTAATTTGTTGTCGTATCATCTTTGAAGTATGGTTTCTTTTCATTCTAAATTCAAATACTTACAGTAAAGTGAGTAATGAAAATGCTTAAATTCCAATATATTGTAGATAATATTGCTTGTTGTTAAATTGTAATTGTAATTAAATAAAACATGAGCTACAAAACCGTTATTGATTTATAATTAAATTGATCAAGTGGGTATTTTATCATTTATGATTAGATTAGTCACCATTAAAAGATCAATTAATTTATATTCGTAAAAATTCATACCACGTAAATAGTTGGTAGAGATGTGTAGCCACAAAAAAAACGTAGGATATTTTAAAAACACGAATCGTTAACTTTTTATAGTTTTAGTACCTATAACTAAAAAATTCATGTATAGTTGAAATAGATGAAGATACATAACATCGGAAAAATTCACATCCTCCTCTATATTATTCTGTTGGAAAATATTCACTTTATTTGCCACCCAGCTTGAAGATTGATCCAGAAGTTGACAGATGTGTTTGAATAAAGTCTAGACTAGTTGAGTTCTGGGTTTTGATATTATAATAGACAGAGATTTCCATAAAGTTATTGAAAGACAACCATATAAAGGATGATAGTTTTTGGCTTTGTGTGAATAATATAATGCAGTGGTCTTCAAACTATATTCTGCCACCTCTCCAGGGGTTCAAGATCAAAATTCGAAAGTCTTTTTGGGAAGAAAATTTGTTATCCACATAAATTGCACTCAATATTGATATTTTTCCACTGGTTCTTTAACAGTTTCTCTGTCAATGGTAGGGATTCCACAAAAAAGTTTGAAGACCACTGATACTTTATTCAATATGGAATAGATCCATAATATTTCATTTTTACATACCTATAGGTATGTTTGTTGTTTTTAATTAAATAATTCTTGTTACATTAATAATGGAATACAAAAAGAAAACTTGCATCTTGTACGCAATAAAATTAATAATTCATTCATTATAATAATATATCTCCGTGAGAGAAACTTGAGATTTCTAGTGTCTATTCCGCATATCTAGTGAGACAATTCCAGTGTTTTTCGCTCTGTATTTCCATGATGAACTTTTAGAAATCCAGTAGCGCCAATTTTGTGTAATATAGCCCGACATATAGGTGTTGTTTTTGGGTCGTTCAGTAATATTGCATTTTTTTCCCTTTTATTTTGAATGTTCATCGTTCCACCTAGACCACATAAAGCTGAACGTGTTCAGTCTTTTGAAGGTATATGTATGTTGGGCTTTGAATGTAGTAAGTCATCTTTTATTATTAAATTTCCTGGCTTTTTATTAAAATTTCAGTGACTGAACATTATCCTTTTTATACGTCCAATATTGCTTCTACTTTATATAAATATTTGATTATTATTATATTTCGATTATTATCTATTAAATTCTCTTTACTATTTTTAGAGAAATCTATATACAGTAAAACTTCGCTAATCCGGACTTCCGTAGTCCGGAATTCCCAGTAATCCGGACCAATTTGCCTCGCCATTTATAGATACTGTAATCCCGATTTTCGCTGCATCTATAATCCGGATTCAACCAACGCGCATTCAGGAATAAGCGTCAGTTACTTGGATTTTTGTCCTCTTAAAACATTTTTACTGCTAAAATTTTGTCCATATGTCGTAATGTACATAGTGAGAAACTTTTTCGATTTTCTCCCTAAATACCGAAGATACAGAGAAAAAATACCATAGCGCCAAAATCCTGTATACCGGTTGTTGCAGGCAATGGTGTGCTCAGACATATCATAAGAGCAAAAGAAATGGCAATCGCTCATACATGACTGGAAGCGAGATAAAAGCACG
>JAZBHA010000001.1:255320-294514 GCA_037464855.1 Iselma pallidipennis
TTTTTCAGATAAATGTCAAGGAAATTCGATGATTATTACAAATCTCGATGTTCCCGAGAGTTTTTTCGGGTATTATTATGAGAAACAAATTCTGTTGTTATTTTATTCCAAGTAATTTGTTGAGTTTATTATAAAGAATTTGATATGACGAATGTTTTACTGTAATTCATAATCAACAATAGACAGGACCTTGATCATAAAATTGAAACTAATTCTCTTATTTGTTATCTTATAGTTAGTTAATATTATAGTATTGTTGTTATTTGTTTTGTATGCGGATTTAATTGAATTTTTTTTATTTAAAATCAATCAACCTACAATAACAAACTAGTAACAACAAACACTCTATAAACTGGTTAACATTGAGGAAAAAAAGTTAAAATAACGGTTGCCATCCTTTTTAGATAGAGCTGCTTAAGTATTAATTATTATAGCTGTGCGTTGCACTACTAACAGTTTCTAGTTAATTTTCTTTTTCTGGTTCTAATCATTTTTATTAATTTGAAAGAAAAGAGTTGGTAATATTGATATACGGGTTTTTTGAATGACTATTTGATAATTACAACGTCCGGTTCTAATTTTAAACCATTCCGGACAGACGGACTGAATAGATGATGTTGGTTGTGGAATTAGCAATATCCGGCTTTAAGGGTTTGTCTAATATCCTAGCAACCCTTTTAAATTTGAATACGGTTGATTTCAGATGGAATAGTCTAGCCACATGATTATTATTTAATGTCTCATGTCTTTGAATATTTGTGGTTGAACTTGGTTAGTTAATGGGAGGGTTTTTAGAGATTCTTTAGACTAAAAACTGACAATTATTGGGTTTAGAAGAATTATGTAAAATTGGGGTGTTTTTCAATAAATCTGCTAGAATATTGATTGGTATTGATGGTAAAATCAATGAGGAGAACTTGGAATTATCACATGTAACAGGCCATGACATTTATCGGAAATTAAATTTCCGTTGAGAATATTTAAAAGGAAGTTTAGATTCTTCATGTTTGAATGTATTTTTTTTTTTGTGATTGTCACATGAATGCGTATTACCAATTATAATCAAATATTATTAGAAATTATTTAGCCGTTAATAATATTGAATAAAGACAGGTTTCGATTGGATTTTTTGAATAGATTAGAAATTTATTCTTAAAAAACTACCTGTTGTTCCGGATTTTATTATTAATTTAGAAATATTTGGAATACCTATTTGTTTTTTTTTCCTGTGTGTTCCTTTTACAAAACACGGTTTGCAAGAAAATACTTTAAAAACCTGTATTTGTTATATGAAACGGTTTCGAGTAATTTTTCAGCTTTAAGTTCTCAATGAGCAATGGTTACAATGTGCTTGAGTAAACAGAAAAGTATAAATTACAACAGTTTCAATTTCAGTTTTACGGTTGTGGATTTTCAGGTGAAATAATCATATTTCTCTCAAATATAGACTTTTTTACAAAAAATATTATTGTGAAAGGAATCAGTATTTGCTAAAATTTTCATATCGAATTTCAAAAGAAAAGAGTTTTATTGATTTTTCTTCCTAGATTATTGATTTCATCAATGGGAATTTTCACAGTTGTTTGTTTCCTTATTAGACACAAATTCATTAAACTTTAACGATTTTGAAATCTCTTCTTTTTTATTCACAATTAAAGGGCAGTATTAATCAAAATTTGGATTAATTCATTAGGGGGAGATGGTTGAACATGTAATTCCCTTTTGGCTTTCTGATTGTTTTGAGTCACGGAAATTAATTAACGTTACTCAATTTACATCATACGAGTATATTATTATATCGTTGTAGTTTAACGAAATTATAAATGCATCTAGAAACGACCCTCTTTCCTTTTATATCACATACAGATTTGATTATAATTCTTTCTTTCCAATTAGAGAGATGCATGCATCATCAATAGAACGAATTCATTTTGAATTTTAATAAGATTGGGCGAATTTTTTTGAGGGTAGATTTCTTAAGGGATGATTATTGCTATGGAAAAAGCATAATTAATAGTGTATTTTTGGCTATACTTATAAGAAAATAAATTAAATGGTATTGGCGAATGTTGAAATTCCGTAATTTTTGAAACTATGTAAGTGTTACGTGTGAAAACTTGAAAAGGTAAATTCTGTAATTTACAAGACAACACAAATGTTACATGTATGGAAATAAAGTATTAATTTCTACCAAAAAATCAACACTTGTCTGTCAGTCATTGAATGTAATTGAAGACACAAGTAATAAAAATTTTAATTTCCACTATGTTTAGAATGTTAGTTTTCAGTTATAAAAATCGACTAAAATGGTAAATTCTGATAGTTTTATTTACCTTATGTCCTGAATTTTATGTACAATACAGTAAACATGAATGACTATACCTATTCGACCGTCTCGTTTTCGGTCGTTAAAATGTCATTTTTTTTGTTCTGCTTTTGTTCTTTAAAAACTTGTTGGATTTTTCACTTTGTACTGATTTCACGATTTCATTGACAAAAGAATGAAAGCGTGAAAATTTTCAATTTTGTCTCTCTATCGGCACATATACTAGAGATGTGGCGTTTGAAAATTCCAATTGGGTGGGTGTCGTCTTTGTTTACTAGTAAATTACGGTGGTTTGTAGAATGTGTCAAGGGTGGATCTGTTAATTATCTCTAATGGTTTAAAGGGAGAGACTGGAGAGATTTACATTTTTGGGTGGGTTTCTATTTAGATATAGGTACCTAAATCTAAAAATATTGTTCTAGATATTTGTCTAGAATTAGTCGAACGTGTTTGGGGGAATAAATATAAAAAATTGATTTACATAAAGGCTTGAGATACTGATCTATGTTATGTTTCAAGTTTTTATCTTGGTAATCTTGTCATGTTCAGAATTATCTATGTATGTTGTACAGTTTGTGATTACTGTTATTATCACTTCATGTTGTATAGTTTCTGAATAATACTATAGAATGGCAGTAGTAACAGGAGCAATAGGGTAGGGCCTTGTCAAGGCCGTTTACTACTCGTTTTTTTTACACACCTTCAGTTGAAGAGACTTGTGTGTGTGAATTTTTGTTGTTGATGCCTTTGGCGCCTTCACATATTGAAAACTTGGCAATATCATCTCTACACCAAGGTACACTAACCTTTCTTGTCTATTCTAAAACTTGACATTTTAGAGATATGTTTGTCGTCGTCGACGACGTCGACGTCCTCATCGTCGTTCTTTTCAATATTAGCACCCAAGAATGTTTCTAACGTGTTTGGCATAAAGTAGTTGTAGATAATTAACTTATACCGTACTAGATGGGAAGACATTGAAGATTCTCTCTGTTTTCGAATAGGTTTTATTTGAAAATTGGGTACCATTTTGTTCAAAGAAAAAAAACCTTATTGATTAAGGGACTGTTCGCTGCCAGACATAACTTAATTTGGACTTGGTTGGGGAATCACCATGAAAGACAGTAACAGATAAACTATTTATTTATTGATTAATTGAGAACAAATTCAGTCCTTGAAAATTCACATTCAGTAAAAATGCAGTAATTATTTAAATGTTACATAAGATATTGAAATGAGTCATTCAAGTAATGTGGCCGAATTTCATTTCGAAATTTATGTACCTACGTGGTTAATTATAGCAATGTAGTTCAAAAAAAATCTATCATATACAGTGGAACCCGCTTATAATGGACTTCACGAGGACACCGTTTTCGTTTCATTATAACCGGATGTTCATCTTATCAGAAATTGTTGTTAATGAGCTTTAATAATTAAAAAAGAAAATCTATAACGAGTCAAATCAGTTGATGATTTCTGTTTGAATGGTAGGTACTATTTTTGACTGATTTTCTAAAATGAGCTGAATTTCTCACACTTTAATGCTTTTGAAGTTATATCCTCCCCGTAATTTTCTTCTGCATCGTCTCCTAGATGATTTACTTCCTTATCTTCATGATTAACTACTTCAGTCACTAAATCTCGGTCAGTCATCTTCTGTTTTGTAATTATGCTGCTGTTTACGTTGTCATAATCGTTGGAGAAAACATCGCCTTCCAATAAAGTTTCCATTTTCAAAAATTCACTTGATGGAAACTTATCTTCTGGATCAGGAGTGTCCATCGTCAGCGGCTGACTTGAGTTCCTTATGAGACCAGTGCAATGGAGAGAGTTGAGAATTATTTCTGATGAGACTTTTTCATTTTCACTTATTGTATTAAATTTTTCGTTGATCGAAAACATTTTCTTTTTTTTGCATTTCCCTATACAGTATTTATAAGAAAATAAGTTGCATACAACCATATAGACAGTGGCGTAACTACCGTGAGGCACGGAGGCGCTTGCCACTAGACTTATGAAGAGGACTAAAAAAGTCTTTAGGTTACACACAAACACTCATTCATAGGTATATATATGTATTTTATGAATTTCTGCCTCCGGGCCTCAAATTTGAGGTTACGCCACTGCCCAGAGACATAATAATACTTATTTAACTGAAGACGCATTGCGGGACGATTTGTTTTCAAAAGAAATGTCGAATTGCTTCGCTTATTATGGATTTCAAGGTGTATTTTAGTTCATTATAAACGAAAATCTAATATAAACGGGTTCATTACATGCGAGGTTTAGAAACATTGCAATAAACGGCAGTACAGTAGAGACCTGGGCATTCCGTTCATCATCAAGCGAGTTTTCATTGCAAGCGAGCCCATTATAAGTGGGTTCCACTGTATGTGGTAGATATTAATTTCATCCAGTTTTGGTAATTTGTATGATTTGTAAATAATGATAAGTAAATATTGCAGGAGTAATTTTTTATTTTTGAAAACGTAAATTGTGCCTTATTGATTACAACATGAATATAAAATATGTATACAGATGTTACGGTATGCATGTTTATGAATATTTTGAATCAAATTATGATAATAATAATAATAATAATAATAGTAGAGAACTTGTAACAAAGGCATAAAAATAATAGATCATTAGGTTTATTGAACTTGTGTTTATTATAGATAATGTACGAGATAAAATTTGAAAAATATTGAAAAATAAATTTTTGCTTTCTATTATCTAGACTTTGCATGTGAAGAAACATTGTAACAGGAAGTGATTTAGTTAGCCACTGTTTCCTGTAATATATAAAATCAAATTTTTATTATCAGAACAATTTGAGGTTTAGTGATAATAATGTCGGTTTTATTATTTATTCTTTGTACACCAAATTGAATCAATCCCATTTATATTTTTTATTGTATATTGTTGTTATTCAGTTTTGCACATTCAAAGTTATCTTTATATTTAGATCATTGTTATTGTTGTTATTATTTTCTTTTTTTTATTATTATTATTGCAGAAGCACTGTTACAAAGCAGACCGCTCCCACATATACCTAGTTTGCCAGAAACTGAACCACCTGGATCGCTCAATACGAATACATTGGGATCAAGTGGAACATTGGGTACAACATTGTCAGGGTCGTCCGGTTCTGGAGCACCATCAACGCCTATGTCATTGGAAACGGCAAACAGATGGACATCTAAAGAAAATCTCCTAGCACAGGAAGAGGACGATCCACAATTATTTGTTGCTTTATATGATTTTCAAGCGGGCGGCGAGAATCAATTGAGTTTGAAAAAAGGTAATGTAGTATGATTTATTTGCGAAAAAAAGCTTGTTTTTATGCAACCTACATGTCCCAGAAGTTGATTATGTAGGTTGAAAATTTATCGAAAATTATTTTGTAATTTATATAAAAGACAATTTCAGTTTGTCTAATGACATTGAGGAAGTGTGTAATTTGTTTTTGCAGGTGAACAGGTTCGCATTTTAAGTTATAATAAGAGCGGTGAATGGTGTGAGGCACATTCATCGTCGAATCAGGTGGGTTGGGTGCCATCGAACTATGTAACCCCAGTCAATTCATTAGAGAAACATTCCTGGTATCATGGTCCAATATCAAGGAACGCTGCTGAATATTTGCTCAGTTCCGGTATAAATGGTAGTTTCTTAGTACGTGAATCTGAAAGCAGTCCAGGACAAAGAAGTATATCATTAAGATATGAAGGTCGTGTCTATCATTATCGTATCAATGAAGATTCTGAAGGGAAAGTTTATGTTACGGCTGAAAGTAAATTTAATACATTAGCTGAATTAGTTCATCATCATTCAATGTTATCAGATGGTCTTATAACACAATTATTATATCCAGCACCGAAACATAATAAACCAACTGTATTCCCCCTTAGTCCTGAACCTGATGAATGGGAAATAAATAGAACTGATATTGTGATGAGACATAAATTAGGTGGAGGTCAATATGGTGATGTATATGAAGCTGTATGGAAACGGTACAATATGACCGTAGCTGTTAAAACACTCAAAGAAGACACAATGGCTTTAAAAGACTTTTTAGAAGAAGCAGCAATTATGAAAGAAATGAAACATCCGAATTTGGTACAATTGATGGGAGTTTGTACACGTGAACCACCGTTTTATATTATCACCGAATTTATGAGTAAAGGCAACCTATTAGATTATCTACGTAATGGCAACAAGGAACAGATCAATGCTGTTGTACTTATGTATATTGCTACACAAATTGCTAGTGGGATGAGTTATTTGGAAAGTAGATGTTTTATACATCGAGATTTGGCTGCAAGGAATTGTCTAGTTGGTGAAAATCATTTAGTGAAAGTTGCTGATTTTGGTTTAGCTCGATTGATGCGAGATGATACCTATACAGCACATGCTGGTGCAAAGTTTCCTATTAAATGGACGGCACCGGAGGGATTAGCTTATAATAAATTTTCAACAAAATCCGATGTATGGGCATTTGGTATTCTATTATGGGAAATTGCCACTTATGGAATGTCACCGTATCCTGGTGTTGATTTGACCGATGTATATCATATGTTAGAAAAAGGTTACCGTATGGAATGTCCACCTGGATGTCCACCGAAAATTTATGAATTGATGCGGCAATGTTGGCAATGGCATGCCAATGATAGACCGACATTTAGAGAAATACATCATGCCTTAGAGAATATGTTCCAAGAATCCAGTATTACTGAAGGTATTTGTAATTTGAAATTGTCAATTTCTCGTCTTAAAAGTCTAATTACTGTGAAATTATTTTTGTAGAGGTTGAAAAACAATTACAAGGGAACGAGACAGCAATTCCTGTAGGAACTCCTCATATGTCCTATAAAAAATCTCATTCTGGTAGTACAGGGAATATTCATGGTTTAATTGGTCTTGGCGATCAATCAAACTCAGGTAACACTGATTACACGTTTGTATTGAAAAGATACACGTGTTTAAGTTATATTTTTCTAGATATTAATGTGACAACAAAATTAACAACTTTCACTGGAGTGAAAAACAATTTGGTCCAAATGCGAAGACCAACTAATAAGAGAGGAAAACAAGCACCAGCACCACCTAAACGGACTAGGTAAGTGTGTGTGTGTGTTTTTGCATCTCGTTATTAATAATAATTTTATTCCCGCTTAAATTTACTAACCCTAACAAATGTGTGGTGATTTTAATTCGTTTGCAGCTTGCTGTCTTCTTGCAGTTCGTTCCGGGATAGTACATTTGAGGACCAAGGACAAGGCGAGGCGGCCACTACTGAAGACGGATCTGATTTAAATGGTATTAAAAAAAGATTTAAAGGTATTTTATTTAGTGAGTTTTTCGCATGGAAGTTGAAAAACTGCACGGAAACGAACGGTACTAACCAGGTCTAAAAAAAATTTTTTTTTTTGAGTTTTATAATCTAACAAAAGCACTACTTTACTATTTGCTACAACTTCCTTTAATTACTTCCCATTTACTGTTGCATTTTTTGATTTACTATTATTTTTTGGTTTAGGTTTGACTCGCGAAATGCAGAACTTGACGGCCAGTACGAAAGGCGACAGTGAAAGCGATTTACAGGATCAAACACCAGATACCGACGATTCGGGTGCCCATTCGTATCCAGAAGTTTCTACCGCTGGTGGTCTTACTTGTACTACAGGTTCTTTCAAACGAGCACCAATTATGGGCCATCGTGGCTTAGAACAACGGGGCAAAAAATCAAAAGCAAAAGATTCACCAGCAGTAATTATTACTGATTTTTAACTTTAAAACGATCATTTACTATTTATATTTTTAGGTTCAGGTGGCTGCATTGGAGGTTCAAAATGTTCGTCAAGCTATTAGTCGATACGGTACTTTACCGAAAGGAGCTAGAATTGGTGCTTATCTTGAATCGTTAAAACAAAGTGGAATGTCAACCTCAGAAGATAATTCTGTTCAATCAACAAACCCCACTGTTGAACATTCCGAATCAACTCCTAGATCTCTATCACCTCGTACTAATATTAGAACACAACCACAAATGATTCGTAGTAATTCCTCAGGAGGTGTTACAACTTTTCATGCAACCCATCCACCAAGTTCACCAACATCATCAAAACTATCACGTACTAGAAATATTTCCAGAAATAATTCATCCGATGTACGAAGTAGTCTTCGAACATTTCGTGTTGCTCAGAATTCAACATTTCGTGGTGGTAGTCCTTCACGGTCTGTTCAACCATCATTGGCTGATTTAGAATTTCCACCACCACCAACAGATTTACCACCACCACCAGAAGAATTTGATGGACCAATTGATACCGTTGATAGTAGTAGTAGTTTTATTATGGCTACATCAAATGAATTGAAAAAGAAATCTTTAAATATGTCACCATTAACGTCGAAAAAATTAGGTGATAATAATGAAAATAGTGATGTTAGTAATTTACAACCATCAGTTGAAGAAGCTAGTTCAAGATTTGGTGTTAGTTTAAAGAAACGAGAACCATCGACTGATAGTTGTAATAATGATAATAAAGAGAAAAGTCCACAACGAACTAGTGTTAGTTTAGCTAGTCTCAGCCAAGATGGGAAAAGTCCTATGAGTGTTGATTCTGATGGTCCTGTTGTGGGTTCTCCAACAGAACCACTACCACCTCCGCCTAGTTTTCCTGAATGTGGTAAGTATTTACGGTTTAATAAACACTTAATTATATTGATTGAGTGTGAATTTCATTCTAGATGTAGAGGAGAGCGACAAAGAATGTAAAGAACCAAAAGAAACTGAATTGTTGTTAGATGACAATAAATCCATGAAAGTGTTCAAAAATAAATTAGTAAAAGAGATGGAATTGAAATTGGTAGCTGAAATAAAAGAACGTGCCGATCAAAAAAGTCGAAATCCTAAAGAATCTCCATTGGAACCCATGTTGGCTGTGAGTGGTATTAGCCACGATCCTGTAGCTCAATTAGTAACTGAATTGTCTCAGTCATTTAATTTGGATCGTGATCCGAAATTATTGCAACAAAGAAAAAATTCACAAGGTACTATAACACCATTAATATCAACAACGAAGTCCATAAATAATGATAATAATGGTGTAACAACATTTGTGCCACATTTAAAAAAAGTTGATCAATCCAAGAAGACAACAACAAAAGAAAAACCTGAAGTTCATGATTCATCAATGATTATTGATTTTAAATCGAGATTACGAAAAGTTGATAGTGGTAATGATAAGAAATTGGAAAAAGATGATGAATGTGGAAAGAATGATGATAATAGTAGTGAATTGGAAACGAATAGACGTGAAAGTACAGCTAGTTCAGATAGTGGTAATTTAAAAATTGATGATAGTGATGATAAACGAAAGAGTACCGGTAGTATAAGTAGTTTAAAGAAATTATGGGAACCAGATGGTAGTGGAAATGTACAATTAAGTCCTAAATTAACATTCAAAAATAATAAAAATGAGGAATTGATTAGTGAAATATCACCAAGTGAAACATCAGATGATTCACCGAAATTAGATAAAAATGGCAAGAATGATAAGAAAATTTGGCCACCAAATAATGAAGAGAAACCTATGATTCCAATCAAACCACCAGTGAAAGCTATTAAACCGGTTATTATAGCTAATCGTCCGACTGGTTCAGCAATTTATGCAACTCCTGTACCACCAGGATCAACGAAACCACCCATATCTGCCAAACCAGTCGTCAATTTAGAAAATAAAACACCCGAAGATGATGTAAAGGTAAATGTTTTTTTAAATAAACAGGTATATTTTATGGAAAGATAAATTATTTAGGTACTGGGTGGTGGTGAGAAAGCTGGTAAAGATAATATTTTAGAAATATCTCAGGCATTAGAAACAACATTAAAAAGTATTAAATCAAATCAAGATCAAGTATCAACAACAACATGGTTACAATTATCTGATAAAATTGGTATGTTACATGGTTCCTGTATGGATTATGCTGATAATGTAGTTCCTGCTCATACAAAATTTCAATTTCGTGAATTGCTCACACGTTTAGAAACACAAGCTAGACAATTACGTTCAGCTGGTACACGGAATAGTACAGAAAATACACGTTATATTAACGAGGTCAATAATACCATCAAGGATGTGGTAAATGTTGTGTTCCGATAGAAAAAAAGAAAAATAATGATCATTAACATTACCTACTATTTTATGAATCCAATTTTTACGGTATTCGACTGTTTAGGACCACTCTTCTATTCTAATTATCCTATATATAGGATTATTATTTTTTAGGTAAGTCGTGAATTTTATCAATTTCTCTCTTATGTGAACTGGTGATGCGGTATAATTTTTTTTAAATAATTTGTTTTTAATCATTTTCCCCCTTTATTATTATTATTTGGTTTTAATATTGTGACGTGGCCAATCTTTGATAGTTTTTGTATCTAAAAGTGATTAGAAAATTTGCCAAACTTTATTTGAACGATCTTCTAATAGAGATTGACTGATTGCAGAATTTTAAATATATTCGTATAAGTATTATGATATATGGTGGCCTTTGATTGCCTCGTCGCGAATTCTATTATAATCTTTGTCACCCTCCCTGTTATTTTCACTGAACTGTGATACCATTATATTTGTTTTTTATATTATTATTATAATTATTAAGCATTTTATATGCTCAAACCTAACTTATTTCCAATTTTTTATTTTAAACCTAAAGAGCTAATTGTTTTCGTCTTAAGACCCCTGTCACACGGCAAAAATAAATTGTAATCTAACGACAAGGTCAATACAAATTGTAATAGTGGTGAATTATTACAATTAACGCACGCGCAAGGCGTAGAAATGTCGTGGATTGTCATGTGTATGTATCTTAAACAAACAGCTCATGGCAGCCATGCTTTTAGATGCCGCGCATACGTAGGTGACATAATTTAGCTAAATGGAGTTCTGAACAGCCAATTTACTAAATAAAGTTTCACCGCTCATTATTTGAATACTGTGTGGTGTCATACGGCAAATTGAGAACCAAGGTAATTGTGATCTTGGTTAAATTGCAATTTAGTTTGGCCGTGTGACAGGAGTCTTATAGTATATGTGGGATTTAAAAATCACCGTTTTTTTTTTATATATATTTGTGTTGATTAGTTAATTTTATTTTTTAATTTATTATAATTAAAAATATTTCTGTAATTCCACTTGTTTTTCAATTAAAGTGGAATTTGAGAAATGATTGGAAAAAATGTAACTATGCTAGTCTTATTATTTTAAGTTGTAATATAAAATATATCCTATATCGTTTGAACGTGTGAGTGTTCAATATTTTAGCTAATAAGAGAATATTACCTATATAGTTTTTGTGTAGAGCTGAAAAACTAAAGTATACCTTTTGTACAATCCAAAGATACTAAAATCGAACAAGTTTGCTTATAATTTCTTGTCTTACAGTCAATTTTTAAATAATTTTATGTTGTACATAAATTTTTTTAATGGTTTTCCTATCTATTTTATCAATAAATTGTACGAGAAGAGACTATAATCAAACACTATTTATTGCTCATCTTTTTTGTTTTTAAAAAAAATTGTATAAATGCGGAATTGTTTTTTTCTAAAATAATCAAATTGCCAGAATGGTGTGTTTGGTGTTTATAAGGAAAAAAGGCTTTTCTAGTGTGTGTGTCTGTGTTTGGATCAACATTAATAATTACAACGATATACTCAAATATTTGTGCAAAAAAAATAATAATAGAACCACTCAATAGTTGCTAATAAGTGTCGATAAAATTTATATGATTGTGTAACTTCCATACCTGATAGTACCTTTGATACGATTTTCATGGTACGATTTATTGCTACAGAATCAAAAAAAAAATGATTGAATTCAACAATTTTTGATTAATTGTGCCATGATTTTTATGTAAAACATTTTTACTGAAAAAAATTTGTGGAATAATTCTAAAGTAATTTTCATAATATTAGGTCTGTTCCTTCAAGAATCGCAAAACTATCAGAAAAGTCCGAAACAGTCAGACGCCTGTGCAAATGGGTTAAAAACGGTAAAACTAGACTATCTGCGCATGCCTCGGACTGTTTCGGACTTTTCTGATAGTTTTGGATTCTTGAAGGAACAGACCTATTTATAAAGTAGTAAATATTCTCAAGTTTGTGATTGCGAGTGTATCATGACCCTGCACGATTAAAAAAATGGAAACAAAAATCTAGTTTTAGCAATTTTATATGAGTACTTGTGTCAGCAGTTTTGATATGTTTCGTTTTTTTTTTTGGTTTTTTTGTATATACCTATGCTGAATTTTGTACAGGCTTTCTATAGATAGGGAATAACAGACTGTATCTATTTAAAAATAAATTTGCTAATTTAAAGATATGAAGTTTTTTAATAACATTCCCCAATCCTGGATTTGTAAAATAAATATAACGGTATGTTGAACAAAAGTATTATATATTTATAAATTTCTGCCAAAAGATATAAAAAGAATATAATTAAGCTCTTGGTACTCTTGCAGCACCGTCAGGTATGTGAATGGTAATTTAAACGTTCCTTGTACGCCTACCGTTTCCACTAATTACGCTGGTTGTGAGTGCTAGTTTTTTATGTTTCTGTAATGGTAATTAGTATTTAGTAATTTCTGCCAAAAAACAATAATTAAACTCTTGGTACATTTTCATGACCAACCCGTCTAGGTTTATGAGTTGTCGTCTTAACATCCCTCACATGTCTATATTGACCACCAATTGTTCTGGGCGGGTGTGTAGTGAATTGAACGTGAGCTGCTTGGTTTTGGTGCTGTAATGGTAAAGAGTGTTATAGATTTATTAAATTGCTGCCAAACATTCAATTATCTTTTGGTGCTTTTACCCCGCCAAGTCGTTGAGGTGTGTGGGTGGTAGTCTTAACATCCCTCACATGTCTAGATTGGCCACCAATTGTTCTCGGCGGGTGTGTAGTGAATTGAACGTGAGCTGCTTGGTTTTGGTGCTGTAATGGTAAACAGTGTTATAGATTTATTAAATTGCTGCCAAAAATTCAATTATCTTTTGGTGCTTTTACCCCGCCAAGTCGTTGAGGTGTGTGAGTTGTCGTCTTAACATCCCTCACATGTCTATATTGTCCACCAATTCTTCTGGGTTGGTGTGTAGTGAATTGAACTGCTCGTTTGTGTTTTTGTAATGGTAAAGGTTGAATTTTGGGTACATCTTTAGTAAGTTTGACACGATGCAATTGATCAGCACTATCTGGTAACGGTGTAGGAGCTTTTCCAACGGAATCAGTATCTCTTTTTGGACGATTTGATTCTTCTTCTACTGATTCTGAAGAGCTCTATGTATTAAAAAAAATGTTTTTAATTTAATCAACAAAAATATCAACAAGATTTACCTTAGAAACATCTTTCGTTAAATCAGCTTTGGTAGATTTTTCCACGGATTCAGAGCTTGAATCATTGGCAGAGACAGAAAGGGCAAGTAGTGCCACAGTAAAAACGATTAAAAACTGCAAATACCGATAAGAGATTATAAAATTGTCTTTAATATTTTTATAATTTTTATCATCTTACCAAACGCATCTTTGTCAATCTAACTGAGAACTATAATGAGATAGTGATTCTGTTGGCTCTTTATATAGTCTTTATGACGTCCAAAAAATCATCAATGCTATAAAAACTAAACAAATCGTATTGTTGGTAACAAGATTGATTCACAGTCGTTTAACCGTCGTCTGTGCAAATATTTTCTGATTTTAAATCAATTATTATAAATTTAAGGTCATTTTTTTTTAGTAAATAATTATCTTAGTGACGGAAGAATGTATTTTTATTTTTTAATTGTTTCAAGAAATTTTATTGTTATCATAGTCTGTGTTTTGCTTAATGCCTTGGTAACTTTTTTTTTGTATTATTATTTTGGAGTTCAAGGTAAAAATCACTAAAAAGTCACATTCTCTTGTTGTTAGCAGCAAGATAATACTTGCTAGAGAGATAAAAGAGATTCGAGAATTATGTAAGAGTTGATTTTTTGCCATATTATTGAAAGACGTGAGGGGATTGTTCAAAATTGATTTATAAGAATAGGTACCACTTTTTTGTATTGACATGTTAATGAATCTGCTTACATCTACCTGTTCTGGAAATATAAATATTACGTAATAGTCTCAAAATGCAACAAAAAGTAGACGAACAGGACCAGTTTTGGGTATATCGACGTCCCTATGGGGTGCCCCCCACACGCTGAAACAGTTTCAAGAGACCAGATCATCTCTGCTAGAAATATGTAATTTATAAAATTGAATTGTGTAATAATCGATTTTGGCGCCTCTATGCACCCGTTTAGTGGGCTTATTGTTAGCACTGTAGACGAGGAACGTATCATTAAATTAATCAACAAATAAGCTACTTTGGTGTCGCATAATTTTAATCAACTTAAAATGATATAAACACGACTCTTGTATATAAATAATTATATTCATTTATTCAATAAATTTGGACATTTACTGATATTTGGAAAACCACGTAATATCATTAACAGTGTAGGTCAATATAATTAATAGTCAAAATTAGTAATGTCAATACATATAATTTGTTATGGTAAACATTGCAATATTTTCTCGAAATCAAACAATTAGCAATTAGGACCTTGGGGAACTACCGAAGTTTTTTCTCATTTAAATTAACATATCCATAAATAATTTTCCCCGACCCTTGAATATTGAAATTCGACATGTAGAAGAATAATTTTGAAGAACAAAATGCTGGATGATTTTCCAGAAATAACTCCATAAAATCGTGGTTCCAGAACGATTTGTGGATTTTTCACAGAAGTGGTCGTCCTAAATGAGTGATCAGTAAACGGGAGAAAGAAAAAAATTCATCGGAAAGTAAAATAACTGTTGTGGTGAGGCATCCCCGGACAGTATTTAACCCTTTAACCACAGCCGTAACTAGGACTTTTAGCGCCTATGGCTAAGTACAAAAATTACGCCTTATTTTCAGAAGATAAAGGGTAAAGTAAAAGAATCACCGCCTTCACTTCTATTTTTTTTTTAGCTGATGTGCTTTTGCAAGGGGTGACGGTTACGATTTTACCCTAATCAGGTCCGCAAACCAATCTTCAGCGCCTATAGAAAGCCGGCGCCTGTGGCTTAGGCCACACTGGACGTAGGCTAGTTACGGCTCTACCTTTATCTACTGCAAACCCTAATAGAGGATCCGATAGGGCGGTTTGACAATTATGCTGATGTTTCGTATAATTTTTTGGGTTCAGTGGGCTAATAGTGAGAAATTATACCCATAGGTAAAGGGCTAAGGACCAACCTTTTTCAAAAATATCATAAATTTAAACAACATATACATAGATATATTATGTATATTTGTAATCTTGCTTTAAATATAATATTATTATACATTTGAATGTAGGCAGAAGCCGTATATATTTTACATTTTTATAATTTTTGTGTGTGATTAGATTTGTACCATGATTGTATTCCATAATGTGATATTTTAAGCACCTATCATCTTCTTCACAGTATATCCCGGTATAGAATAGAAGAATAATAAAATAATTATTGCTAAGCCAATGATGATGAATAGTTTCAAAATTGTCCATTTATAATTATGCCAAACAATATAGCGTATTGATTTTAATGGATTCATGAACCACATAAATGACGAATCCGGTCGACTGTAACAGAAACAGAGAATAAATTTAACATCTAATTTGTTATTATAATGACAGTAGTACAAGGACTGACTTTGGTTTCTCTAGAGGATCAGGTTCATTACGACCATATCCGACCGGCGTTTTATCCGCTTCATCTTTTGTTAGTAGATGTATTTCAGCTTCAACTTTACCAGTTAATTCCATTTCTTCGTTGTCTTTTTTAATGAAAAACGGCCACCAGCCTTTGACACGTTTTTGTTTGAAAATATTTACAACAGGCACTGTACCATCAGTTTTTAGCATGTCTAGGGTGCATAGTTTGGATGATTTAGCACCTCGAGGGAATCGATTAAGGTCCAACGTGATCGCTCCTAAGAGATTTATTTTTAATTTCTTTTTAAAAATTATTGAAATGTATCTACCTAAAAAATCATCCGCTGAAAAATGATCAGCATCCCAGACTTGCAATTCAAGGCGAGCAGGTATTTTGCACTCGGTTTCGTCCCACGAGAAAAGCGATTCTTTACGTGAAATAACAATTTTCTGCTCGGCTACCATATAATCGAATGGAAAAATGAAACGCCAATTGAAATTTCCTTCACCAGTAAGGGAACGATAATGGATGTCCGTACATTGACAATCTTCAGGTCCTTTCAACCATCTAGAAGAGCGATATTTTTAACATGATTATACTGGAAATTTCTTTTACAAAAAAAATCACCCTTTAACGTAGATATCAGACATTTTCTCGCCTGTAAAGAAAGCATCATCTTCTAAAACAACATCATCAGTGTTCCATATAATAATCCTTAGTTCATAACTTCGTGGTTTCCGTGGAGAAATATCCAGAGGCGGACCTGGCAATGGCATATCCATAGGGAACATATCGACCCACATCTCTAATTTCCCCTGTTCAATACCTAGTTTATCAGGATTGTATAATGGACGTGTTTCAACATGTTCAGGTACTAAATGGCAACCGATTTTCGGAAATTCATGCCAACGATGTAATACCGCTAATGCCATATGTTCTTCAGATTCACGTGTTCGATAATAATCGAAATCGTCGTTTTGAATTGTGAATATTTGTCGTCCGATTTTTACTTGATTTTCACTATAGATCGGTACGTCGATTTTTGCATCTTTGCATAATTTCGCTAAAATTTGTGTTGGTTTCATTGGATCGCGCCATGCGTTGTATCCTTGTCTGGAATATTTTACATATTTTATAAAATACGGGAAGCACTGACATTTCAAGGTGGCGGGTATCAAATGACTTCAGGAAGACTTTAAAGGAATTTTTTTTGTGATATTGAATTTGGCAGTTTCGTAAAACATCCGGGCAGGAAATTAAAAAAGTGACTCTAATGAATAAATAATTTCATTAATTATTCATATTTGTATCTTGCTTTTTTTTAACTTTACGCCGAAAATTTAGATACAAATTTCAAAAACAGTTTCAAATACTAATCTTCTAATTAAATTTGTTACGGACCTGATTAAATTTCGTGTTTAATTTAATTTAATTAATTTTTTTGCTGGAAATGTTTTCTGCTTGCAGGAATTCGAGCTAAAGGCTAACTTACTCCTCATATTTTTCTGGTAGGCCACAAGTGGCCCGATGCCGACTATAAAATCTATTTTCTAAATCAATCCTTGTCTCACCGACCATATCATCTGAGCCAACCAAATCCCAGTCGTATATCTGTAAAGTCAACAATGAATCCTGCGGAAACGTCGCCTCAATCTCAAAACATCTGTGAACAATAAATTTTATTAAATTATTATAAAATTAGTAAAAATTTCTGATATGGACTGACTTTCCAAATACTGGATTTAATTGTTTAGATATGTAATTATCCTTATCGCTAATTCTTTTCGAGCCTAATTGCAATACAACATAAGGATCAGCTTTTCCATTCAGATCCATCGGATGTAGATCATTAGCTTTTACAACATAAACTCTAACCAAAACTCGTATAGGATCATTTGAGGGTATTCCTTGAAAGAAACCGTATTGCGGATCAAATCCCATTACAGTTCTATCTTCTACATCTTTCGGTAAAGGCCATTTATAAACTTTGATAGCTCCCTACAAAAATTCCATCATTTAATCCTACCTGTTATTATCAAAATTGTTCTTAAAACTACTTTAAAATATCCAACGACACGATTATCATCGTCGCTTTCATCTCCGGTCTTTTTACCGCGATATAATTCGAAAGTATGCAACCATTCTTTGAATTCACCAAGTTCCGGTCGACTTTCTAATTCCGTTGGATAAATCTAGAATAAAAACCTTAAATTACAAATACAATTTATTATATCTTAATTGAATTTTGTTTACTTTACATAAGGCTGGCTTGTATTTGCTACGTTTCCGGACGCTTTTCGGACTAATTCTAGCCGCAAATCGCGACGCCGTAGCTGCCGTTTTGAACCCAAATCGTCGTTTCGCCGTATCACCAGGACTTTTATCATAACTATTGCCTGGTTGTGGATTATTCTCATCATCGGTATATGCTTGAAGATTACCGTTATGGCTTAATAATTTCTTTGCTTCTTTACTTTCATCGATCATCCGTTCAACTGAAGCAAAGTATTTTGTCCACCAGTCACGATTGCCTTCCTCTTCATCGATATCATCATCAATACTGTGTTTCCGTTTTTTGGTTGATTCATTTTTTGTTTTGATTGACGCCCTTTGGGTGCCGTAACTGATCGAGACGGATATATCTTTCGGTAGTAAAGGACTTTTTTCTTTATCACTATCTGAATGTGGTAAATTTGTTGGTGAGACAGGAGTTGTTAAATTACAATCTAATGTTTTTACTTGGTTGATAGAACGTTTTCGTTCTTCCGTTTCCCTATCTCGTTTCGTTATCGGTCTGTACATGTATTTATGTATCGAGTTTATCATATGAGTTCCAACTAATGTATAACGGCCAAAACTTCTACAATCAACTACTCGTATTGTTAAAGGCGGCCGATATAATTCCTGTTCTGGTAAATCTAAATCGAGACATTTCACTGGTGTACTAAAATTCGGATTTTTGCGTGCATTTTGTATAATCGATGAATATAAAATGTGTCCAGAACAATCAATATCCACTCTAGGCTTATCAACAGTCAATAGATGAATCCGTTTCAAATCCCGTAAACCCCAAAATAAGACTTCAATACGGTATCTAGCTAATGTCGGTCGTATGCCTCTCGGTACTGGTAATATCTGTACTAAATTCTTTGGATCTGTTTCCTTATAAATCGGAATATCCTTCGGATTTGGTAAAGGTGGCAATACCATGTCTGTGTCGCCAGGAATTTCCAACAATTCAAAAGCAGCTAAAAGCTCACCAGCCCTGTCACTGCCTCTTGTAATATCAAACCACTCCAATGATGGTGGAAATCTCGGTTTACTATAAGATTCTTCACGTAATTTAACGTGAGGCTTTGCAATGGCACGTCCAATAAATTCCGATTTGCCAACTTTATCTTGATCAAATATCTCAATAATGATTGATTGTGGATCTTGTTTGATTTCATCATCATTACCGTAAATTAAAACCTCATCAAAAATTAATAATTCATCCCATGTTGGACTTAAAGTTTCATCGATTACTTGAGTTGTTTTACAGAATTCACCGACGATAACACGAGCAAACGGATCAGAAAGTCCAGAGGCATCACTGCCAATTAGAGAACGTGCCTGATAGATATGAGCTCGAAGTTGGAAAGTCTAACAATAAAAAGTCACCGTCATTTTACTGATTAGATTATGATTGAATTTCAGAATTCCAAAGAACTTACATGTTTTTCGATATAATGAATTATAGATGGTGGAAGGGCACGTGGTCGTTCTACATTGCGTATTTCATGTGCTATTTCGTAGCCTTTCGGGATACCGTTGATAAAATTCTTTTTATGTTTCAACATGCCCAGCCACAGGTAAATTTGTAGCTTAACTGGAATCGACCATCCGCTAGGTCCTGTGCTGCGTTTCCCCGGTAACTTCACGACAACAATTAAAATTCAGTTCAAATATGCATTAAAATAAGTTTTAATGACTTTATGTACAAAAATTAATTCCATTTTCCTTGTTGATGTTCTCGTAAAACTAATTTTGAAGCTATAGAAGTAGTTTGTTGTTGAGTTACCTGTTATTTAAACCTTAGCTTATCTAGTCTTAAAAATTGGACTTTACTGAAATAAGTTCATTAGTAATATTAACGAGGAGTAGGTGACCAAAATATCATTGAAAAAAGCCGCGAAATTACTAAATTATGATAAAAATTTCCCGAAAAAAATGTTTTTTTCAAATAAACTTATTTCAGTTATCTGGGGTGGGTAACAAGTTAACGGCAATTGTGTGAAAATGTGCAGGATAAAATCACAACTCACTTTAAGGAACATGGTTTGAACCTTCCCACAATCTCGCCCACATTCCTCGTCAACAATTGAATAGATAATATCACGGGCAGGAATCCTTTGATAGGCCTGTCGTTTACCACCGCTAATAATCCACAAAAAAACATCAGGCAGTGCATGTTGTGGCTGTTGAAACACACACAAAAAAAAATACAAATGTTTTCGTTTAAGGAACGATTATTTATTTTCAACTTACATCTTCTGTTAAGAATTTCAATTTTGTTAGATAAGACTGTGCCGTCTTGTAACGTTCTTTGAAGGAACTTTTTGTTACTATTGCTCGTAAATTCCTAGCAGCTATACTTATATGTTCCTGAAAGAAAATTACTCTTATTGAGAAATAAAATCCAGACTGTATATCCAAATGTAAGCGATAATTCCAACTAGGTCAAAGTTATTGAAATTTACGTTGCGGATACAATTTTGTTTAGACCCGGCTATATTTCCAACTCACTAACTAATAAGAGAACTAGCAAAATAAGGGGACGAATAAATTCTTGCTTTGAATTAACATCGCTTTTCTTTACAGCATTTTTTTTGTGCTTCTACAGCATGGGTATTTATGTTTGATTACCTCCATTTTTGACTGAATTAAGTAATATAAAAAGGTAGAATTTTAAAGGAATTTTTCTACTTACAATCTCCCTTTGACAAAGTTTAAGATGTTCTTTGTCCAATTTGGTTTTTCCATTTCCTGGCCCAGTCATTGCGGCTTGAGAAATCGTTACATATTTCATACACCACACAGATAAATCTTCTAAAACTTGCTTTAGACGATTTTCAGTTTCCGGTTCATCTGATTCCATTAACGAATGAACTTCAGTTAATCCATCTTCCTGTATAAGTGCGAAAATTATTGTGTCAAAAAAAAAAGTTGGCATAGTATTTGAATTATGTGGTGAGAATTTCCAAGTTGTTCGACTTACTAGTTTCTCAGCGATCTTAGAGATAATGTTTGAATTGTACATCCGTCTCCGGTAATCTGGCCAAACCGATCTAATATGCATACACGGCTTATTGTCCCAATACGGTAGGAAGTAATAAATTTTATCGTGTGTCATTGGTTTTGTTGGTGTTGTTGTACTTTGCCACGAACCACTATCTGTTGCCACAATTTCTGAAACACAACAAACAACTTGTTGCAAATTTTCAATTTGGTTTCTTGTACAAGCAGTTAATATCTTTCAAAATATCTAGTTCCTTTCGAATATAATCGTCACGAAACTTCTAAAGTGGTTTAAATCATTTGAAGTTTGCTGGTTCCAAGACAGGATTTAATCTGTGAAGAATCCTGTTTTTCTTTTATTTATTTATTGTATCACTTGGAATATAAACAGAATTTCAAGTTTAACAAAAGTACGATTATCTTCTCTCACCGAGTTCGTCGCTATCCGAATCGTAGTGCTCCCTCGTCGATTCATTATGTCCATCAATTGCATTGCCAGCATTACCAACGCTAATTTCAAAATATACCGGCTTATCACCCAGTTTTTTATCGATCATTGAAGCATCCAGAATTGTAGAAAATAGAAAAAATTCTTCATTTTTTCCATACGATGCTTCATTTATTGGTATAGTTGGTTCGGTTTCAACGGCGGATGGTGAGAAATCGATACTGTCAGTTATTTCGGTACGGATTGCTATCAGAAGTCGGGCACGATATGAGACACCTTCACCTAGGCCTGTATTTAAACTGGAATGTTCATCAATTAGACTGTAATCACGAGTTGATCCGTATAGGTGGATGAATGACGGACCGAATGTTGGAAGGAAACCTGGAACACATGCCGCGGAGAAAAAGGGTAATTTTTTTTTGTTCTAATTTCGACTTAATGAGATCCTAGGATGCTCAACATGAACTATATTTGTTAATTAACCATTTGTGTGCATATTTATTGGAAGCTGTTTTTATTTAATTTGATTTCAAAATATTTTGCGGAACATGTTGTGCGTCCTAGAATTTAAGGTAAATACATTCAATTCTGACACTACTGCTAATTCTGACACCAATCATCCATAAAAATTGATAAAAAATGTCTCATTTATCGGTTTAATAAATATTTCCGAAATATATTTCGTTTACTGTGTTAATTGAACGTAGATTTCGCCCGGCGCATCCACCATTTCTGCACTGTCCAGTACAATGATAGTGTCAGAACTAGTTGCATTTACCTTATTGAATATACCTCAGTCTCACCCTTCTCTCCGTCGTTAGAGATCGTTTTCAAGTCAATAAAATGTGTCCCTATAACGGTCGGTTTAACCGGATCATTATCGCGTAATTGTATTTTTATCCGTTGACACAATGGCGGAAACATTTCTGTAAAAACAATTTGCTCATTCCATACTGGAGCATAACTGTGTTTTTTCACGCTAGTCTTTCCCTGTATTAACGAGAAGACAAAAATATTAAAAAAAGTAAAATTGCACTAGCCGTATTATCGTCGTCAAGCATTGTATTCAGCTCTCACCATTAAGCCAGCAAACGAGACTTGGACAAAAGGATCAACGAGATCACTAAGTTCGCCTGTGAAAGCTTTCTTTACATTAGCCATTAGAGATGAATTCATTTTTGGTAGACCGTCAGCTCGGTAAATTTTGACGATAAAACGGGCACGTTGACGGTCGATCGGAACGCCATCCGGCAGAAGAAGATTTCTGCAATTTTATATAAAATAAACATCACAGAGATGTATAAAACTGTTATTTTTGTATATTTTATAGAGACAATCGATATTTTTCGTTTCTTTAAATTAAAAAGACAATTTGTTTAATTATTCTGACGGCAGAACTTACGCTTCGATATCATCTTCATCTTTTTCACTTTTCGGTGGCACTTTAACGGTATCACCTTTACCAATAACACTAATATCACATTTTAAATATCCCTTTGGACCACTAGCAATATCATCGGGGTCGGTTAAAAGGGCCCATTTGTGGTAAAATTGATGATCTAAATTTGAATTAAAAATTGTTTAAATCCTTTAAATTAGTTGTAAATAATAGAAGTCGAGGATAGTGAAAAATTATGTTACACACGAGCATGCATTTAGAAGAGAGATTTAAATCGGATAAGTGGCACATTAAAAGCGTGAGTTCTCTTTAATTGTGATCAATAAAAGAAATAGAAACTTTTAGATTGAAGAATACTACTAATTGGTTTTGTTTCGTTGATTTTTGATGAAAAGTTTGTTCCAATTCACATAACTTTTGTTGTTTCATCGTATTTGTTAAGTTATTTACAATTTTAAGCAACATGCACGTGTGTTCTGTTATCTGACGCTGTGTTAATTAAACTTGGAGTGTTGAATTAAGCTGTAGACAACTAGTTTGGGTCAAGTTTCCCATTAATTATTAAAAACTCGTTATGTAGTTTGTGTGTGTGTAGAAATTATTCCGTATAGAAGTTAGGGCAAGATTGTATTTTGTGTTTCTCTGCAACTCGCGTTTTTACCATTCATACAGATGACATTGATCAGTGTGTAGCAGCAGATGCGCATATTGTGTTATCTAATGCTAGACAGTTTTGCAAATAGAATGAAGTAATCATATATATGGGAGGATGTATGTATATTATATAGATAATCCCGTACCTGGTTGAGACCAGACAGTAGCAACGTCTAATTTAAAGCTTCCCAATAATTTGTTACCCCTGAGAATGTTCCGAGACTGCAACACCTGCCAGTGAAAAGACAAAAAAACAAAGGAAAAAAGTAGCAGAAATATTAACAAACAGAAAAACAGAGATTGAATTTTTGCAGGCTTCCAGCACAATGCAGAAAATAAAGTTTCCAGTGCAGTATTGGTAGCTTTAAAGTAATAATAATATATTGGAAAAAGTAATATTGATAACATGCCTATTCTGTCTAGTATTGGGTTTCTATCAGAATATTTGTCAAACACATTTGATTTTGGATTGTGGTTCAAATTTACATAAAAATAGGGATGTTATCAAAATTTTGCGAACTCTTTATAGGTTTAGAGAGAAATATTCTGTACCCGGTGCATCATAGACAGTCTTGACATCTATCTTGAAGATGCCGACGACTGTTCCAGTTCGTAGTAATTTTCTAGAATGTAACACCTAAAACACACACCACCATACATCCTAGAAAATTGATCATAACAAAATTGAACCAGAAAGGAAAATAAATAGAAACAAAGTCAAATATTCTCTTCATTTTTTTGTTAGTTTTTATCCACTCAGGTTGTTCCGATGAGACTTACCTGTGTCTCTGAAGTAATTTTAACATCCGTTCAACAAAAAAATAATGTTTTCTATAGAAAAATCAAACAGACTGTCTGCGTTGATATTTATAGAAGCTGGTTTTTTGCATATTTACGAAACAAATATAATGAGCTTTGTCATATTTCAAACAGGAATTTTTCACAAGATAATCAAATTGTGTTGCTGTTCTTATTTGGAACAACCCTTGGCATTATTAAACTTGCCAAAAGTCATAACGTTGCAAAAAATTACCACATCCATTCTTCAATTTAGTTAAGTTTTAGGGTCGCGTTATTTCATAAACATTTGAAACTATCTGAATAGTTGAAATTTTAGCTTCTAATCGCTCTTCTAACATCATTTTGTCCAGACTTATTTGAATTGTTTTCAAAGATAGAACTTTTAAGAGAAATTCATTTTGTTTTCTGGCTGACAAGACAACTTGACATAATTTGGATTCAAATTGTGATCCAAAAAAAAAACAACACACGAAAGAAAAACAAGACAAAATCAATACTCTGTCAATGAAAATTTGGCAAATCTAACAAATACAGCAACAAATGAATATGAAAAAAAAACAACTTACCGACAATGTTATTATTTTATCGAATAGCATGATTGGAGGCATATGAAAATCGAAAACGAAATACTGGAAACACATAACAAAATTCCAATTAGGGTTAATAGTTAACAATAAGCTTTACGTTTTGTTGTTGGAAAACTTAATTAAAATTCATCATAAAGTTTGATATTTTTTTTTGGCGGTATTGTGTTCTCATCGTATTCAAATTAGACGGATAAATATGTATAACGTTAAATTTGAATACTTCATTCATTTATCATGGAGCAAGGTAAATGTGAAATTTTCACTTTAACTGTAAGTTAATGTATCCTAATTTCCGAGTCATAAATCTTTCTGTTTATTATATTAATAGTAATTTGTCGTTTGGAATACTTGTTTTCAAGAAAAGTTACAAATTCTCTCACCTCATTATAATAAGGACAATTGGTGCTCTCTTTGACACTGGTGTATTTTTTCTGGTCGCCGACTTGAATACAAACAACCGGATCCATGTTGAGACCAGCTAGTTGACGAGCTTCAATTATCGTTAAGCACACTTGGAAGTCTTGAGCTTTCAATACTGACTGCACGGTTGTTTTAATATCAGACTTAGGCCTGAAAAGTGTTGCAAATTAGCATGACTATTTATTTGAATTAGATATTCAACGATGTTAAACAAACGAAAATTAATGAAAAAGCTAAGGTGTAATACACTGTTTTCTCTTTTGTCATAACAATTTGTTTAAAATGATTGCAAAAACGTGTTCAAATAAGATTGTATTACACAACAAATTGAATTACATACTTCGTTTTCCAGTTCTTCTCCGTAAAGTATTGTTTATTTTCACCATCTGAATTGACTGAACTTTGACTACCAGCTCTTGAAACTGGAGTTGATTCTGATTCTGAAGCTTGTCTTGATGTTCTCGTTGATTCACCTCCTTGTATCAATGATTCCGTCTCTTCATCATTACCACTATCTTTAGGTGGTCTTTGTTTACCGAATCTTTAATAAAATTGTATTTCAATTTACATAAAAATGATTACTTTTATGAAAATTTCTCAACCTTATCAAACTTCGTACACTTTTTAATGTTGAACTACGTTTCCTTTGACTATCGGTAATTGGTGATTTTTCTGGTGTTGTTGTATTCGATGAACTGGTGGTTGGTTTCAATTTAATTGTTGTTTTATCAGTTGATGGTTGCCATATCCCTTGCGGCGGTCCACTATTCGATAAATTCCGTTCAATATTTGCAATATTCTGTTCAATATCAATCAGCATTTGTTGTTCGTCATCTAACATGTCATAAGCATTACTTCCGGTGAATGAGGCTGTCGATTCATTTGGTTGTGTATAGAGAACTTCAAATTGGATACTGGCCTACGAATACATATACGAAAAACAATAAATTTCATGGAAGATCGGCCGGAAATTGAATGTTTTTATAAAGTATTGTTCTAAATGGGGAAACAAAACAAAATGAAAGAGGCTTAGAAATGTTGTAGTCTACATATATTTTTTTGTATTATTTTCTGGTATATTTTCACATTTTTTAATATCCTTGACCGAGTTAGCTGTGTTGGAAAATCTCTATAATCTGAGAATAGGTTGTTGTTTTTTTCTAACAACAATACGTAATAGAAATAAATGTGTTTTAATGACGCTGAATTTCAATTCACGCGAACTACAGGCGTAATTTACATTTCATGTACATTTGATAACATGAATGTGAAATTTTTATTAGTTTATTTGTAATTCGTGAACGATATAAATCATGTTTATTTGACAATTAGAAAATATACCGATAATCATAATATTTTCAACATGTTAACATACATAGATAAACTTGTATTCTTTACACTACTGCGTTTATTCAGAGAATTCCTGTATTTTGCTTGTCAAACAAGTGGAAAACACGAAAAACAAACTTCCATCCAATTGTGGAAAGATATATAAAAGTAACTTTTCTGTAAACAAAGCCGTATAGATGCTACTTAATCGAATTCTATAAAGCTCTTCGAATATTATACGATGCTGATAAAACAACTTACGGGAAGTGGTTTACTGTTTGGGTCCAATAAGGTATCCGTTATTGAAACTCTTCCATCATGCACAACTGTCTGTAACACTAAACAATAAGATCCTAATATTTTATCGGAGAAAAGGCGATTGCGTGAATATAATTCGATTGTTAATAGTTCATCGTCGTCAACAGGTCGGGCAATAGGCCAATCGAAGATCTGAAATCAAAAAAAAAGGGCTAAAGTGTCACTTTTTTACATAATTTTCACTAGTACTACAACATAATTACAAAGTTATCATCATCCTTTATTTAGATTAGATTTAATATCCGGTATTTCGATGAGGCTAGGTAATTACTTCCGACTTTCTTGTTGTTATCAAATAAAATTTGAGCCTGTCAGAAGCCACTTTCTGGAACTTTCTCAATTTTTTTTTTAATCAAAACACATCATTAGTACCTAACTTTTCGTAAATTAAACGACGAATTTCTACAATTTTGTTTATCGTATTGTTAAAAGAATCACGATATAATATTTGTTTTGTCGTATATTCCAGTGGAAACAATAATAATTGCCTTTACTTTAGTTTTATGAAGTTGATCAGCTTGTCTTCTGATTGTGAGAAGTTCAAGTTCAAGTTTGTATTTGAATTATCGCACATTATGTATTTTATACATATTGCAGTAAACTTAATAAATTATTATCAAAGAATATTTTATCAGGAACTAGGAGCGTATACAATACAACTTAATAAATTATGTATACAATACACAGAGAATCATCAGTTGTGGAAATGATACCCTCTAGGTTAATATACAAAATTCCAAATTCTGGTCTAGTCAATTCAATTTTACACGTGTACTGCGTCGAACTTCTCTCGAAAAGTTGATATTTGATTTCAAGTTATATTTGAATTTCATTCCAATATCGTTTTATGTGTTTACAACGTACCGAAAAAAAGGCGTGAAAAAATACTTGTAACTTTTTAAATACAACGAATAAAGAAAGATATTTGATAGCATAAAAGCATAACAGCAAAACCAAATTTTGTTATTTGACAACTTTGTTTAACATTTATCCAAAAAAAAACAACATGGAAAATAATTTAGTTGATTTCTCTTCAACAGCCAAACTATCGGTGCGATTCTGTAATTGAGTCATTGTCATCGTCATCTTCGTTTGTTGACCGTCGTTGTTAAACATCAACCAGGACTGTGGTATTCTGTACATTATATAAGCTGCGTCCACAAAGGAACCAAATAATGAATAATAGGCCGAGCTGTACCTACTTGTTTATTTACTATTGGCTGGGGAGAAAACTGTCCACGAGGACTCGCTTATAGAATATCGTTTAACTGTCAAAGTAGTCCTCATTGATCATGACAATGGCGTATTACAGCATCCCACTATATATCGATCATTTCTAAATATGTCTACAAATTTTAATTTACACTATATTGTGAATTATTTTGGGAAGAGATTTGTATAAGAAATTTCATTATAAGAAACTGGAATGTTAGCGGAATACAAACTAATATATTAGAATTTCAGTATTTTAGGAATGTGTAATAAAATGGTTTCACTGCGTATTGTACTGAGAGTCAACATTAAAAAAATTCAATTGAAGTGGAAATCGTTTTATTAATTACACACAAAAAAAAATGAACTTTACCTGATCAACAATGAGGATTTCACTGCCATTATCATCCAGAATTTTTGTTAAATGTGAAACACCTGCAACAACATAATAAATAATATAATTTTTTATTTAACTTTTTCAATAATAAACTTTCAAATTTTCGCCACGAAATGTGCTATATTCCCCACAGTTATCAATAATGAAATCATAGCACAATAATATCATAATATTATATAAATTTAGATTTAGACATGGCCCCATTTACATATACCATTAGCAGAGCTTTTGAGAACATAAAAGGCCGACGAGAAATTGGAGCCACCAAAATGATGAAGAAATCACCACTATGTGGTTAACACTAACTAAAAGCAGCCGTAGAAGTAAATTCAACTCAAATATTATTGTAGCAAGAAACTCTCTATACCCATACAAGTTAACAAATCAAAAAAACTGCATATTAAGAGATATCAACAATTTGAACGACTTCCTTACACGTGTAGACTTATAATGGGAAATATCGTTATTGTAGCGTTGAAAATTTCATCAAAAAGAGAACCACTCATGTGCGTCTACAACCGTAAACTTGTCTCTTTCCTAAAATCACCATTACCAGATTTCAGGTTTTCAAGTAGTTACATAATAATGAAAAGGTCACTGAAAACCCTTTTAGAGATTCTATAAACTTAAATTTTCATTATAGGGACTTTGTGTTGGAAATCTGTACAGTTAGTTGACTGTTTTGTTCGTTAATTAATTATCTCGATTGAAACTAGAAATTATGATAGTTATTGTAAAGTCGTATAAAAAAAGAGAATATACAGGACAGTCATTAATTTTATCGGAAAACTAATATTTGATTGTATGTGATTTTGCGTGTACAGAATATAAGGTAGAAGACAAGCAACTGTCAATCGTTTAACAAATTACTGTGTGTGCGGTCACGTACTAACCATACAAGAGAACTTTTTATACTCTGATCTTGCGAACTTTGATACTGACAATAGCACAATATTCTCACAATACCTGAAATTTATCAAAAATTTCGTTATAAAAGAATCCCAATAGAATTAATGCAAGTAATTCTCTATTCAGTCAATATTTATTATAAATTGAGTTTATCGATTTAGTACAACACATCCCCATTATAACAGATTCTAAAGAGACACAAAAAAAAAGACCATAAACTTCAAAGGATTATATTTAAAAGTCCTGCACGTGTCTACAGTTGCTTGAATATTGTACTTGATAGAACCTACAATTCATTTCATTCTAGCAGGTCCAGAAAAGAGTGAGAACACCTTTGCCGATTTTGTGTAAGTATAATAGAGACATGAAATATGGGTGTGTTGGGGTAAGATCACCTACCGTGGACAATGATCAAGTTCTTCCTCCTCTATATTGTACTTCTAGCGATTTTCTTAAAATAAGTCTGCCCACTATCGACAGTAGGTGTACAATTTTTATTCTGGTGGCCAGATTTTGGCAAAAATCAACTAGAAACATAGGACTTTTACCTAAAGCTAGACAAGATAGGGACTATACTCAATAGGATAGACAAGGGTATTGGCTGGCTGACATCCATATTTCATGTCTGTGTCAAACTTATAGAAAATCTGCATAAGTTCTCACTTCTTGGGAATAATTTCGCCTATGTTCCTAGACCATTGAAAAGACCAGTATAGTGCCCTTTTCACGCATATAGTTTTCGCACCATTTTGTAAACGATGTTACATAAATGATTGAAATTGAAGCTTACTGCCATCATTTATTCAGCTGCGACATTTATAATTCGATGAATATAACATTGAATTTCTACACAAAACATACCCATCAATCAATTATATATACCTATAGTTAAAATGGATGTCCTACAAATAATGGTTTAATGATTGATAAATGATAACAACAATAAAGAATTATCGATTAGTATAATAGAATTATTTTTTATTATCATTCAAGTGGTTATAATTCAATTTGAATTTCGATTGTATACTACCATAAATTTGTTATTATCTATAATTCACGTTTCAATAAAAGAGGGTTGATAGCTTTGTGATATATTTTTTTTTGGTTTTAATTGGCACAAATGTGGGTAACATGGTCAGTAGAAGATTGCCAAGTTAAATATTCAGATTATTCCGAGTTTTTTTTCATTTATTCTTACTGTGCACAAATTTGACGCTTTTATATTAATCGGGGACAGGTTATCCAACGACGACTCTTCACGAAACATAACACGTATTGAGCTTTTTTGTGATAATTATGTTCACTAGTTGTCCAACACAAAAGCTTTGATGCTTTGCTAAAAGTGCAATGACATCAATTAAACGTTTCTGTGCAGTGAGGACAAAAATAGTTCTCTAACGAATTAATAAAAAAATCTAGGTTTTGGAGAGAAAAGGTTGCAAATATACCTTCAGATAACAAGCAAATAGTGTACAAATATCGTTATTTCAATAATTGGTTATAATCCGTGATTTTATGAATGACAAACTAGAGGAAAAAATGTTTGAAATTAGGTGTTTTTACGAATCCATATGACTGTTTTGCTTACTGTTAATACCGTAGATATTACTCTAATTAACTAAATTACATAATTGGATTGTAATTATAATAGATTGCTTTCGATTTTTCAGCGTATGTTAATTTAAGGCAACTATTCGCCCGGCGCCTCCACCATAATGCACATACATTACTAGACTATAAATATTGTTTATCTTGTTTACTAATTGTTGTATTTAAATGCATGTAATACACATAGAAATCTTGTTTCAGGGTTAATATAACATTTTCGTTAGGTTTGAATTCCCAACAGACCAAAGATGATAATATAAAGCTCTTAACAGACTTGACTATGTATAAAATAGATGGAGCCAATTTATATTGCGCCACTTTTTGCCAGTCTCTTTAAATGTACATTTACTTATCACAACCATATGGTACAGAATAGTCGTACTGAACCATTTACGTGATTGATAACATAATTAAGATGTCATTTAAATGTATTTTTTGTTAAAAAACAAGAGGGAAAAATGTCTGTAATAATCAAATGCACACCTGTTTCAATAGCCGGTCTGGTATTGCATAATAATTTAGAAAAATCATTGGAGACATCTGCTTAAGAGTTTTACAGGACATTTCTTATACGCAAATCGATTAACCTTCACCCGTTTTAATTTAGAAGAATTTTTTATACCGGATGTCTTGTACATGATCCCGATTATTTTACTGAAAATTCTCGTATAGTAGTAAATCTACATTAGTTTATAATTCAACTAATCAAGGATCAATTTAGTTGCGAATAAGTATCTGATTCATATGAGTATCTCATTCGATTGCTTATATACATATTTTTTTGTAATTCTACTATTCAACTAGAAAATACAAAACGTTTTTCTTTGAGTTGGATTTTAAAATTCAAGTTGCATCTCAGGTTTGCCTTTTTTATGAGTTCTTTTGTATGCAGCAGCGTCTGAAATAATACAAAAGCACCATTGTAGATACACAGAAGGGATCTGAGAGAGTTGTTTTCAATAATAGATAACATGATACTTACACCATCTACTATATCAAATGTAAACATTGACGTAAAGAATCTTGAAAACTAAGTTTGAACAACAATTAATTCCAATTTGGTTAGATAAACCAACCAAGATTATTATTATTATTATTCAATAGAAGGTTGATATGGCCCTGTTTTCGAGAAAAAAGACACTGGAAATTTCACAAAACAATTTGAGAGCCACTGGACAAACGTCTAAGACATAGATAATGAAGGAATTCGCTTATCTGTAAACAATTGTGTCTAGGCGACAGTCAAACGGGTTTAATGAATCGCCATTCATCCTTCAGGTGCCACTGTATCGAGTATGTTGATGTGTATGTATTTGTGGGTAAATTCAGACGGTTTTCTAGTTGCTTTTTATCAAATATTGTTATTAATTAATTAGTGCAATGTTTATTGGGCATCATGTGAATAATTAGACTTACTGACATCGGTATTCTTATCAGTGATTACAGTACGGTCGAGGATAACACTACCGTAGGTACGTTTTTTCCTTGACACCCTATATAATTATTAGTGAATCAACTCTTAGCTCCTTTAAAAGATAGGAGTATCTTTTTATTAGGACAAAAAAGCGTAAATCTAAAAAAGTTCATATAATAGATTTACAACAAAATGTATGAAATTGTTGACATTATTTCCACAATGCTAAGAAGATAATCTTTCAACAACAATGAATTATAAACGACTATTGTTAAAGCTTCAAAAATATGGCTTCTTCATATTATTATATTTCTTTATTCTTCTAAAAAGCTCGAACGTGAAAGGTAATCTGTTTGTAATTCCAGGTAGGTACGTTTTATATACAAATCACATTTTTATACTCAACACAAGTAGCAATCATTGATTTTTTTTCAGTGCGTAAACAACAAAAAACCTGTAATTATATTGTATAGAATAGGACATTATTTATTATTATTGAATTGTTGGTAGTAATACGAGTAGATTCACTCACAAGGGAAATATGGGTAGCAAATTTCATAAATCATAAACTATCTCAGTTTGTATTATAAATATATAGTATAACGACAAACTTTATGCAATTCTATTAGGACAACATATAAATTATTTAACTTACTCACAAACAGGGCCGGACTGGCTTACCTTGGCCCTGGGCGAATTTATAGGAAACGAAAGTATCTCTTCAGCTGGCGATCAAAAAAATAACTTAAAAGATTATCGGTGGCCCCTCAAACACTATTTGGCCCTCAAAAACTCACTGACCTGGGAGGAAATCTCTCCATGTCCCCTTGTCTAGTCCGGCACTGTTTACTTAGCTGTTACATACTTCACACGACACAACAGTACAAAACACGTATACAGACAAGTTTTTGGTTTTTGATATAACAACGATACATACGAAATAAAGTTGCATTATGTCTTTTGTCTAATTGGTTGTTACAAGTTTTATAATCAGTTGATTTCAAAACATCGACGAGTCAACATCAGAATTTTTCTGATTTATTAATTTAAATAAAATAGTGTCTTGGAAACAGTGTGTATGTTGTGAATCAATCAGTGTAAGTGCGGGGGTGAAATTACCACTGTAATGTGAAGTGTTTAAATGTGAAGTGTTTTCTAAATGGACCACTACCATCCACCATTGATGATCAGCGTTGGGAGACTGCACAATCTTATCGTAGAGGTTCAACAAAAGGGTATCATCGAAAAGGTAAGTTTTACAGCACATCATGGTTTTAGATTTTGTTTTTAAAAAGTTGATAAGAAAAAATAGCTTGAAAGATTATCGGTAGCCCCTCAAACACTATTTAGCCACTAAAAGCTCATTGGCCCCGGGGAAAATCCCAATGGCCAGTCCGGCACTGCTCACAAGTTTATACTTCTATCTAAATAATGCAACAAAAGTAAGTTAACTGAACAATAGTAACGTTAAGTTGTTCTTGGTGCAAACAAACTTTATTATTGTTTGTATTCTAATATATTATTCTTGTGAATAAAGCTACGGTAATTATTATCGTGAAAGGAAACAGTCAGTACTAACAGGACTGGTACAAAATACTTTAAGAGAAGGAAATAAATAAAATAAACTAATCGGGAAAACTAATTCGTTTAAATTAAGCTAATGTTCTTATATAAAAAATAGTTTCACTTAATTACTGTGTATGAACTCAAATTTATTCAAAGTTGTTAACACAAGAAATAAATCGTACAATCTTATTATTAACCCTTGCAATCAGTTTAACAATTTATTACTGCAATAAAATGTTTCAATTTATTGCACAACATATAAAGTTGAGATTATAAGTGTTGGTTACTTTGCTGATATTAATTAGTAAAATACAGATTTATATGAATTAGGTCGAGAATATCGATTATATTATATAACTCTAGATTTTAATTATTTTGCTGTATTTACATTATATACTATATTTCTCTTGTTTACTGTTCCCTGAATTATTACTTCCAAAATTTGAAGCTTCCCGTAGCGCAATAAAACTGATTTACTCCTACTTGAAAACTTTTACTTATTCCCTCAGGAGATTTATTCGATAAACTTATATAAAATCAGGGATAAGTGGTCGACGAAGCAATAATTGTTATTATTGGGGGTTGTTAGATTCAAATTGGCGCTTATTTTGAACAGTCGGCTACTTTCGGCAAATAAACGATGAGAGTCGTGACTTTTACAGTGACGGTGTGAATAATAGCTAATATAACGGTTTAATATTGGGCGAAAACATTAGTGTACGCCACTGTTTGCTTTAAGTCGTATGGGCGCGATTTACCACTTTCAGTATACACGTCTATTGCGCATTCCCGCTAAAAGTTAGGTTTAGTTTTTGAGGTTGGACGGTTAATATTAAAAACAATAATAAAGTAATTAATTAATTATTTGCGCCCAAAAGTGTACCGAATATTTTAACAAACCGGTTAGTGTTTTTTCCATAATAATGTTAAGAACTCGAAATCGTTTTTTTTTAATGGTCGGGAAACTTGAACTACCCCTAAACTTCCAAGTGCAACCCCTAAAAGACGGACACTATTCTAAAATATGTAAAACAAAGTGATAGTTGTGTAAAGTGTATTTGTGTTTCTTCAAAAACAGCCACAATTCACCAGAAATCGTCAACATTGGGCGACTTGCCAGAAACGAACCATCTAAAGGGGGTAAATTTGCAAGAATATATGAATTTTCAGTTTAATATCCTCTAATACCCCCTTTTTTTGCAGTAAGTCTTATTGATAACGGCCAAAGGGACTGACAGTAAATTTGACTGATAAGAACCAAAGAAGTACCTATGTAGTAAGTTACATTTACTTTTAACTTCATAATTATGGAAAATAATGTTTAGAGTTTCCAAAATTGTAGGAAATGGACAAAGATCTGATATAGTGAGCAAATTGTTTTTTGTTAGGATAGTTTGCTGAACATCAACAATTCACGGGTAACTGGGTGTAAAACACTTCATAGTAAATGGGTTTTACTTCAATAAATCAGCAATCTTTTCCTTTTATTACTGTCATATCAAACTACCAGATACACTGCTTATTTTGCATTATTAAAAAATCAATATCCTAGTAAATATTTTATGGAATGGTTGGTGTTTATTGTTGAATGGGGCAATTTGTTTATCATTTATTGATTCAAATGCATATACAGTGAAACCTGTCTATAACGATATTCAAGGGACCGAGAAAGAAAATGTCGTTATAGGAAATGTATCGTTATAGACAGAGTTTCAAGATTTCTATACCACGGCCAAGGGAAGTATCGTTATAGACAGTACCTATCGTTATATAAGGGTTTTACTGTATCGTATGTTTAGTGTTTATAGTTATTGTACGTTATGTATGGAAAATAATCGATACAATTCAAAGTAACTAAAGAATTTAATCAACATAATGTATAAAGGTTTATATGCATATTTAATAAGACTTTCTAAGCATTTTATTTGGCTGATCAACACTGAGATTACACTCAATTTACTCAAATATTAATATTTTTTGTCTAAAATGACCTGTCCATAAAAAACTAACATAATCATTTTTGTTAAAAAAAAACAACCCTCTGTCTAATAAATAAAAAGACAGGTAATCAGCCCTTTGATAATTTTCATCTACAATCCTCCCGTTTTTTTTGTGTGTTGCATAAAAACAATTTGTGGATACTTACCGCGAAATTCGAGTTTGGCCAATTTCTCACCTTTACATCTTGCAATTTTGAATTGTTTCAATTTAACAGACAGTGACATCCTTTCAAGGCAATTTTGTTAAATATTTCCGTTAATTGATAATTATTATTGTTACTGATTATTGATCTACTTAATTATTATAATTCGTAATTTGATTGTTATCGAACACGTTGCGAACTCTCTTACTATTATCTCTATTTTGTTTGGTGATTTATAACTTGTTGATTCTAAATCGGTTGCTATCCTGTTACTGGAGCAGGAGCAGGAACGCCTGGTTGTGCCGCAGGATTCTTATGTGGCGCAGAAGCAATTCGTACACAGTTCCTGCGTATTGTTAATTTTCAGTAATACAAGTTACTTGTAATAAAGCATTTTATTCTCTCTACTATAAGAAAATGTTCAAGTGGAAAATTTAAACTATATGTACCTATTGACTGTAATTTACATAAATGTAAATATTTACGTTGATCGGGAAATTAATGAAAAGAGAACAGGCAGTATGAAGAAAATTTCAGGAAGTAATTTTAATTACTTCTGTGGTTGAGTTATTAGATTTCTCATGAACCGCTTCTATTAATTATTATCACCTTAGGGTTTTTTTTTGATACTAAAATAAGTTTAATTAGAATCTTTGTTTATTTCTGATGAAATAAAACACACTGGTCATTAATAATTCAATTAATTATTGCAAGCAATGCATAAAGCTTAAAATAATAATCTATTTAATAAATTTGAGATTGTGTGTATAACATTATCGATATATTAAAAAATATATAATATATTTATATAATAATGTGAAAAAAAAGGACGACTGATTTAACGCAAATAAGATCACAATACAACAACAAAATTTCATTAAAAAAAAAACATATATATCCAGAGCACCATATTCGATTTCTTTCCCATTTAAATACACATACGAAATAATAATAATAATAGTATATATGTACATATGTAAGTCACACGTTCATCCGTCCAACACATGAATCCAAATACAAAAAAAAAAATCAATAATCAAAAAGTTATTACAATTTTGATTTTGTACAAAAAAACTAAAATACACAAAAAAATTAAATACTTGGTAGGAAGATGTATTTGGCAATATTCGATAAAAGGAGCAATTTACCAAAATTACCAGCATTATTGAACTTATCGATTTACAACAAAATAAACATTTAATTACTTGTGCTGAAAATAATGCTAAATTGGCTCCGTTTACAGAATTAAAACCATATTTGCACTTATCAAATAAATTTCTCTAACTAAATTCTATTTATTTAAAAAAAATGCACAACATAACAGCCTATTCTGCTCTGGTAACATCGTCTTAGCCATTTAGATAAACGGTAAGAGACGTCCATTATTATTATTATTGACTTGAAAGCAGCCAAACAATTTCTACCAAATACAACAAGCTCTTAGTAGGTATTGCGAGGTTCACCCTACAAAAATATAAACAGAAAATAGTGATATAAGGGTAGTTTCAAATGTTCAAGGGGGAGAACAACACAATTAAGACAACTTAAACATTTGAAATACCGTACATATGTGTATATATATAGAACCACAATTATTGTAACTTATAGCTAAGTACATTTATATTTATTAAAAAAACAATTTTTGTTTGTTTATATTACATTATTCCACAATAATCATTAATTGTTGAATTGTAGGAATATATGGAAGGAAAATGTCACTGGACTAGGCACATTCGATAAAACTCGAATGATATCTCTCAATGTTAAAAATCTCATTATTTTACACAAAATATTCCTCCAAAAAATAGAAAATTAAAAAAAATTCAGTCTGTAACAATTAAAGTTTGTTTCAATGCCATCAGTTGTTCCTCTCCCAATTTGATTTTATCGGCAATTTCTTTAGAATCCATTATCAATTTTGCTTTCATATTAATAAAATGATCATAATCAGTATATTCTTCACTATTTAAATATTTATTTAAAATATTTGATACGCTTATACTGCGTCGATCAATACATTCTTTCAATTTCTTGGCTTCCTCTAATTGTTCCAATAATTTGTCGCGTTTACTCTCCAAAATTCTCTGTAAATCATAAAAATTATAACAAAATTTGTTTTTCCTATTTATATTTATAAAAAATACCCGTTCAGGATGGTCTTCACTCATACCCATTAGGGCGTTTTCGGCACGTGCCAACCGTCCAGATAAGCCAAGTAGAAGACTGGTAATTTTACCAACTTCTTCAATATGTAATCGAAATTTGTCAGCTTCATGTGGTCGAGCTAAACGACGTATATGGGCTTCAACATTCTCACCTAATTCATCATTGATTTTACACTCTTCAGAGACTACTAGTTGTTCAGAACGTAAAACTTCTAATTTACGATCTAAACGATGTACTAGTTCTTCCTAAATATTAAAAAATTAAAAAAAAAGATTAATATTAGAAATATTTTAATATTTAAATATAAGAAATACCTTTTTTAGACTAAGATCTTTGGTATTCTTAACAATATGACATTGATTCATATCTTGACTATACCGATTTAGGAATTTCGCTTTCGGTTCGGATATCGTGAAGTATGTTGATGATCCTGATAGAGGACTAGTTGGTTCTGTT
>JAZBHA010000001.1:297716-336010 GCA_037464855.1 Iselma pallidipennis
TTAACTTTCATTTTATATCAGCCAAATTTAAACCGGAATTGTTTCCATTTTAATTGTCAGAAAATCTTGATATAATTGACGACATGTCGAGAAATGTATGTAGATAGTTTCTTTGTCAATTATTTTTTTCTATAATTTATTTAAACATGTTTGTACATTTATTATTGTAATAGAAAATCGATTTCATGCAGCTAATATGTTAGGATATTTTCGCAACAGTGTGGAAGAACGCAGGAAGAAACTCAGTTATCCACAGACAAAGCATCATAATTTAACAGCAGCAACAAACAACCGTTTGTCATTTTCTACTATATAGGAACACTCACATAAATACGCGTACACAACACAACAGTCGATATGTGTGTGTGTGCAACAACATTAAATAGGCTTTGTTGTTGTTGTTGTTATTAAGGAAAACACAAAAAATACAAAAATCTATTGTTCACCCATCTGAACAATAATACAATGTATTTACTACCTACAGTAATATACGTTTATTACAATAAAAAAAAAATGCAAAACTATTTTGAACTGATAGGGACACACACATGTGGTTAGAAGAACGTAATCTTTAAATTAAATATAGTTGTTGATCTACACCACTAAATTAGCAATGCAAAATTAGCAGTAAAACTGAATTTTTTTCCAAAAAAAAAATAATAACAACAAAATAACTCACTGACCATGACAAACATCCTCTCTACAGATTTTATTCAGGATTAATTAAATAAATTATGGATAAAACCGAGGAGAACTTCCACTTATAATTAATTGTCGATTTGATTTGTTTTATTTATTATTCAATTAAATTACTGAATTTTTGTTACTATTCATTATTTATACAAAAATAATAGATTTATATTAGTCTTGTTGTATTTTTAATTGAAAACAACAATGTTGCGAAATTTCGTGAAAATTATGTTATTCACACAGTAAATTTATAGTAATTGATGAAAATTTGGGTGTGGTTGTTGTGTCCTTAGTTAGTTTATGAAAGAAATTCAACAGTAACATGCAAAAAAATACGTTAGAAAGTTGAACGGAAGAGGGCTGTCTTTCAATGTAAACCAAGCGATATAAAAAATTGAAAAAGTGTTATAGTTTCTAGGTTTTTTCTCCTCTAAATTATTTTATAATTTAATTATCTTTGTTGATTCAATTAAAACTATACAACAAGTGCCTTTTTTCCCTCAATTTCTTTCAGTACTATACGTATTTTACCAATCAACCATGACATTTATTTCGAATATTTGTAAATAAATTTCAGGTAACCATCAACATCATTTTACATGACAAGTGAAAAATAATAAATATCCGTACAAAAACAGAAGACACTGACATTTGGTGGGTTGTTTATTTCATTTAAAATTATCGTAGAACATCCATAATTCGTCACTCGACATTCGTCACCTTCCATCATTCATTACCTTGATATACCTGAATTCTTTCCTCATACATATAAATATGACGAAAGCTCTCGTGAGATGTTTTTATTGAGGTACCTAAATATGCTACATTTGCTTATTATTTTTATTGAAAATTTGATTTTTATCTAACAAACGTTTGCCATAATTCGTACAATTTTTCCCCAGTTCCGTAATAATTTCGTGACTATAAAATTTAAAATTCTATACCATATTCAGTAGTTATTACTTGTCTAATGTTATTAGAATCTTGTTATCTTGGACTATAATTATCGAACAAATTATTATATGAATTATTTTTGAGTAAAAATATTACAAAAAATTGTTAACAAGATCATATAATTATTGGATCAAATTTTGATGGATGGCCTTCTGTTTTAATGTATAACAACAACACAAATTTCTTAAGATTTTTGCTTTACGAATAACCTTGTAACTCTATTTATTACATTATTTAAACCTAGTTCTAATTTATAATTCAATTACATCAGTAAATTTTAAAAATAATTGAGTAGCCTTTACGTCAAGCCAGAAAATCGGTTGTAATTAATGTGATTTCAGAGAAATCATACCTTCTTTTACGACTCACAATTTACATTTTAAATTTTAATCAAGTCGAAAATCACGTATTATTAGAGTAATCATTGACAGTATGATTAGTGCTCATCAGAAATATCATAGAAAAGGCGTAGGCATTCTATACATATTGATATTATGGACATATGTTATTCGCAGAAATGACCCTTCGAAAATTTCTCGTCTTATTATTAAAAAATGACGCAATACGCAAAAAGTTAGAGAAAAATTCAAATGAAAATAGTGAAAGATTGGAGAAATCTAAGACCTTAATATGACCTCTTATGACCGGACAAGAAAGAAAAATCTTCATAATTATAATATTGACTAATTTAACATAAAATCATGTAGTTTTATAATGTAAATAATGTTGTCGCGCAATCAAACAATATTAATCTAAATTGTCCATTGAATTTATTCCTCTCGTCAGATGATTATTTAAGATGGAAAAGTGAAATTCTTCTTAACATCATTATTATTATTATATGATTGAAGCAAATTAAAGAAACAATCACATCGAACTGTTTGCAATGAAATACCTGATTGAAAACCATGAGAAAATCGCATTAGATTTATTACGAAAACGGAAAAGGTATCAGCAAATGCAATAAACAATGACAATGTGTTGAAATTCTATCAGAGTTTTTTTTTTAGAATTAACCAAAACAATACTGTAATTCTATTGATTTCACAGAGGGTAAGACTTTTAGAAAATTCCAAACGACGGCCTCGTTCTATATTCATTTGAAACTGAAATGCTTCCGCGTAAAAAAAACTCAATTTTTGTTCTCTAAAATACGTATAAAAATAGTTTTCTTTTAGTTTTTCGGTTCCTGTTTGCATAAATTGTAAATCCTGACACCCTTATACATAACATACATGTATTTATTTTAGGTTCACTAGTTTTGATTATTATGGGAGATAGTGGTGTTCTAATTTCAGGAAGTTGATATTTACAGACAATGAATGCGGGTTTTATTGGTTATTTATGGTTATCACGCACTACCTATCTCACCTTGTTGTTGCTGTTGTTGTTTCAATTTCCCTCTTTAATAATAATAAATAATAATAAATGTGGAAATTTTTTTCATTTCCATATAGATAATTAAAATGTGAAACTCTAAAGTATAGGTTGTTTATGTATAATAGTTTTATCTGCAATTAGTTAATTATACAATAAGTACTGGAGAAATTATTTTATAGGTAATGATGATATCGATAATGAACATGATGATGTCCTTTCACTGGGACAGTTGCACGCAATCGACTCAATTTAGTCTTAAGACAGAAAAAACAGTGAGATGATCTTGAAAACAGGGATCCCGACAGCTTCCCCATAGAGAGCAATAAATTTTCCCCCATTTTCACAAGACTATATCGTTGTTGTATCATTGCAATAGAAGACAATACCACCATATGGTATTACTTGATGCTGACATATAAGTTTCATTATACACAACCAAATTTAGTCTTATTTTATTTGGTACCCATTATAAGATCAATAATAACGATATTACAACCATTATGGTCTGCATGATGGCTGAATTTTACGATAACTTAATATTTTATGGTTTAAATATTAGATAAACAAAAAAAAAGTAACAAATTTATATGCACGACATATAAGTATTGTGTTGTGTTCTGGATTTCGACGGTGATTACGTGATTTTTATGTAGAACATGAACTGGATAAATGGACAACATTGAACTTTACAGTTTTCTTTAAACTGAACAAGATATTTTTTACACAAAAAAATTGATCTTGAGAACATTTCTGAACAATAAATTATAGTTAATCAATTTAACAACAACAACAAAAAATTCGCACCATTTTGTTCCATTATAACAATACAAATTAAATTAAATATCGATGGAACAATCAAACTGGAAAGGTCTGCATTGTTTATATTCAAGCTTTGTCGAAAACTACATGTACAGTTTTGAATATTTATAGATTTTTTTTTGGTTTTTCCAAGACATTCATCTAAAAAACAGTATAACTTTCGATGAAAGATTTCATAATTATGATTGATATTTTATTAAAAATTTTAGGTAGTATCATGATTTCACTTATAATATAGTCGGATATATTGCGATTTTATCAAAGACCATACATAATTATAATATTTTCAATCAAATACCACACTTAAGTAAGCCAATGAAGTAATACTTTCAATCGATTTGAGCAATTGAAATCGTTTTATTGTTTCAATCTCGAAGAATAGAACTCGAAAAAGTATTATATTGTTGCATTAAAAATCCTTTCTATTCAGTTGATAAAAGACGAACAAAATACCCTTTCATGAAAATGATAATTATGTTTATATCATAGTTAATTAGTGGAAAAGAATCACTTTCTACAATACAATTATGATTAATTTTAACCAAAACTAGTTGCATCAATTAGTTTCAGTAAATATTCAACTTCCTTTTTCTACATATTGTTAAATATTTCCGGATTATTTTCTAATTGTTCAGATCTAACAAATTATAAGATAAAATCATCGAAAAACAACCTGCACACAATTCTATACCTAATCATACTTGCCGTTTTATTTTGAATTTGAAACAACAAAATGTCAGATTCATTTCAATAATTCGGCAATATATCACACATTAATTATACGAATTAATCGAGCAAAACAGAAACATGAATTACTGCGGGTATGTTATTATCTTTTTTTGTTGTTTTGTCCGTCGCCGTAGTCGCAATAATACTGAATCATATATTCTGAAATAGAATCTAAAAATCAAAATAGCCCACATATTTTGGTAAATACGAGTTATAAATAAATAAATATGTTTCTGTCTTCTTATAATATTTTAAATTATCGCATGCAGAAATTATTGCGGCTAATCGAGTGCCAATTGCGTCAAAGAAAATTATTAATCCCAATCAATATGTTCTAAATAGAGGAGTGAACTTATGTATTAGAAAAACAAAGAGTAAAAAGGTGATTTTCCACTTTTATACATAGAAATTCTAGTAATGTGGTTGAAAGCTTTCTGTTAAAACTACAAGAGACAGCTCTCTCAACTAACACTAATTTAATTAATTAATTATAACTCAACTAACCTCGATTAAATGATACTTCTTCGATATTTGATATCTATCTTCCTATAAAATTCAAATTAAAAAAAAAACCACCACCGTAAAACAAATCTCTAATTGTATAAAAAGATATAAACGAGAACGCAAAAACAAACCCAAAAAAAAATCAAAAGTGAAAAAGATTGCAAAATTTACGAACAACTGTTTGAGAGAAAACAGCTGCTGTATAGTATGAATTCCTTTTTCATACAGAAAAGGAATAATGACTATGAATGGGTGGGTTAGTGGTGTGTTGGATACATAGCACCTGGTTGACGTTAATTCAGTTGAGGGATGTTCTGTCACGTGCCTGGGGGGTTGTAAGGTAACAGAAAAAAAATGGTCGGGTCGTCTAAACAAATTTAATTAATAGTAGTGGCTTGTGTGTCAACTTAACTCGTCACAGTTCTATAGTTCTATAATAACTTGAAATACTAAAACGGGATCTTTATGAGTTCTATTTTATTAGAAAAAATAAAATCAAATTCTAATAGATTCAATCAAAAAAGTATCTATCTGATTTATATCAGATTGCGTTATTTCAACCTAGTTATAAAGAAATGTAGTTTAACTCGATTTTAACGTAGCAACGACTGCAATAGGTAGTAATAAGTAATCAATTTTCTACTACTACTACCACATATGACATCTATGAAGCATTTATAATTGAAGAAAATTAAATATTAGAAAAAAGTTATTGTATACATTAAGACAAATACTATTGTTCTAAACTATCTAATGTATGAGAAAATTACGGAAACAATTGTCAATTAAGGTTGTTGTGAGCGAAATTTAATCTATACCTAGGAAATTTATCCTGACACATTTCTATATAAAGTTATTTTAATAAATATGGAAGATATGAAATTGGAGAAATGTTGTGGTAAATAAACTATACCGCAACATTTTCAAGATCAGATATTAATGTTATCATTATTCGTCCGGGTTCATCAGCCCTATTGTTATAACAAGCTAACTGGCGCCATCTAAACATGTCTATCAGGAGAAATATTACAGGATGCGATTCCTGAATTATTTCAGGATACACAGTAAATATCAAATTTTTCATTAATTCTGATGACAATTGCAGAAAATTGTTGAATTCTAATACAATCAACTTTTGATCCACCTACATTCTTTTCAACTTTTTAATGTGTATTTTATTATAATAATAATAATAATAATCTGAAGAGAAACTGATGAATAGAATTGTGAAATTTTCTATAGAAATTGACCCTATATCAATATGTTGGGGTCAAATATATAATTAAACAACAAAAAAAAAACAAGAAGAAGAAACACTTTCCACCGGTGATAATTAAATATCGTTATCACTTTTGATGAAAAAATCTGACAATATTCTATATAAATTATGAAATTCGGTATTGTTATATAATTGTTTGCCTTTTAAAAGGTAAAAAATATGTAAACAATTGGCTCCAGTGTGGTAATATTACAAATATTTATAATGCCGTAATAGGTGATTGTATGACTATTAGGTATAACTGATTCTTTCTAATCATATACAAGAAACAATAAGTTTTAAACCAGATAACTATAATATAAAGCTATAATTTAGATTCGTTATTTTATTACTTCCGTATTTTTATTTATATTCCATTTCCTTCCAGTATGTACAGACATATGTACATATGTGTACCGACAAAATAAATATATAAACACCAATGTGGAGACAGACAAGCTTTTATTACCAAACAATAGATAAATATTATGAACATCTTGTCAGTGGAATTGTTGACTTTGAATAACATAAAGTTAATTTGGAAATTTCGGGATTGTTAACTAGTAGCAAGAAACTATGGGAAAATATTTTAAATATTGTCTTGTTAAAAGGTTTTTCACACTGTATTGATGATCAATCGTTAGAGTAGTCTTGCAAGTAATTTTCTATTCATTATAGTAAATAACATAGAAGACAGGTTTACTGTGGCAATTTTTTATAGAAACAACAAAAATATCAACTTTGTTATAATTTATAAATTGCAAATAGAAAAGTAGGTCTTCTATAGATAGCAGTGGCAGTAATTACCTACTGATAAAAGTGTAATTATACTTTTTACGATTATGTACTATCAACAATATTTTTTTTGCAAAAATTTTTCATTAAAATCGAGCCAATAATTCGTATAAATCTTCCGCAATTGACTTGAAATGTAAACAATTTAATTAAAGATTACACATTAGAATTTCTCTATGTAATAATTAAATTCAATTAATTTTATTAAATAGAGAAATTTTTCGTAATTTTTAAATGAATATATTATTATTATTATTATTAACGATAATTTGCTATATAAAATGATCAAAATAAAAAAATTAAGTAATTATTCATAATCTAGTCCATTCACCTCGCTGCGATCTAACAACGACGACAAGCTCCTGGACACGTTGGTTGATTCCAAACGCTTGAAAACATGACGCTCTAATGGTACTTCTTATTATTATTAAAGTTCTCTGTCTGATACAGTTACGGATTTGTACATTTTTTTTAAAGTGGAATAATGAAATTGAGGATAAATCACTCTATCTAACGATTAACCTTAAACTTTTTTTAAAACCAGATTTCAGTTGAACGAATTTAAATCTTTGATTAAATACCTTTTAGCTGAAAAGACGACGTGGACCGTTAGAAATACTAGTTGAGGATATTGTTAAAAAAATCGAACACGATTTTGTCACAAACAATGAGAATAAAAAACAGTAAATTGTGTACAATAGAAATCGAAGAAATGACTATTAATTAGAATTTTCCCATAATAATTGACTGTTTGTATTTGACTGATCACACATAACGTTGTAATTATTTCAAATACCTACAAGAAACATAGTGTACCTGTAGTTTATAAATGGTATAATTGTGAATTAATAATCAAAGGTATGAATTTCGTCATTTCTCTTTCATTGGAATTACCACATATCATCATCTCTTTTACCATTATAATGATAATAATTACAGAATCTGTTAAAACTTTCACTAATATACATAAAAATTTCAAATAAACATTATTCAAAAAAATGTATACAACAAGTATTCTCCTTTTCTGTCAAAATATTCAACTTTTTCTCTCAGGTCAAGAATCTTTTAATCGTGATACAAGAAAACCAAAAATAATCGCTAAATTTGCCATCGTTACTTCGTTACATTAACAAGGAATGATGCGTTTTTGTTGATTTTCTTCTTCAATCCGTAAATTCCTCACCAACAAGAAAATCACTAGCGAGATGGTAAAAAGAGAGCACTAAGATAGTTGCGTGCTGAATTGTATTAGTCTTTAAATCCGGAATAAAAGAATGGAAAGAACGAGAGATTTTCATGTCATGTCCAGCTTATATACGTAATACTGAAACTCTCTAAGCTTTAATAGCTTGATTATGAAAAAGTTCTTTACCGAAATAGGTCTACGAGATCTATGTTAGGTCACGAATTACTCAAAATAGACAATTTGTACCGTAATTTTATCAAAAAAAAAAAACAAATAAATTTCTGTATTTGTTTAAAACAAAACATTCAAGGTAAATGGCCGTTTATTTTATCTAATAGTTTCGGGTGAGCACACTTAATTTTACTTTCAAGTAGCGGTTGGTTTTCTCTTTATAAAGACACATATGACCTTTGTAATTAGTTGGGTGATAATTCTAGCTATATTATCTTTATCATTATAGCTTCCTACTGTGACAAAGAAGTTAGGAAAAAAAACTAAACTCCTACACAAACAATTATTATAACAGTAGTGACGATAATAACCAACACCAATAACAACAAAAATATAATAAATACAACGGTATCTACCAATTAATAAATTTCAAATTGTTAAAGATGAATAAATCTATTTTGAACTATAGTTGTCAGTTATATGTAGATAGGGTTCAACTGGTCTTATTTACTGTGACAGTCATATGATAAGTGTATATTATTTATAACTAATTAGTGATTTCTATAAACGTGTAAAGAGTCCTGAAAGTAATGAAAAATTTATCATTGTTTGCAATCATTGCTTGCAACTGTAACTGTAAACTTTTGATCCTTATAGGGAAGTTTCTTCATAACGATTTTACGACTTTATAGATGAGTTTCCAATTTAATACTTCATCAATCATTTGTACAATGCAGAAATGTCAAAATTTCGAGAGTTTTAACCATTTTTACCGTTTATGATCTTGATAAAAAGTACATAAATTCAGGGCAATAAAAGCAATTTACATAGAGTTCAAGAAAAATACAAATTTCTCCATAAACTGATCCACTCTCCCATATGAAAACCAACAAAAAACATATAAAAACTATCATCTAAACTTTCTTCTCTAGTAGAGTTGTTGTACATCAATAATGTCACAAATTAGAAAATTTCACAGATGGGAGGGAGATTGTTGATATTCGATTTAAAAAACAAATAATAATAATAATAATAATAATAAAATTAAGAAGTAAATGAAAGCGGTACCTCCGAATGCGAAATTTATTATTACTTCCAAAGACCATCTTGCAGAATTGCACAAAAATCACAATTATCTTTTAAATAAAATACTAAAACACCAATAAGTCACATTTGAAATTTGATAATTTGTTCTAAAAAATATAGAGAAAAACTACATACACACAGTTAAATTAACGGTACGATAGCGTCGCGACGTCTTTATCGAGTTGATGTTGATATTGTTGTGGTAATTACATGGCAAACCTCCACGCAACGTGACCGTCAACTATCAACTAAACCGTCTAGAGCGGTTTCACGGTTTACCTGCAGAACGTTATATTCCCTCCCACTCGACAGCTGAAAGAACAATGTATTATAGGTACATTTTCAAGTATGTACAGAAAAAGGATAATAATATGATTATGGAGAGATCCCTCGAGATAGAATAGTGGTGAAAGGGTGGTACATTACCACCGGGTGGAAAAACTAGAGTGAATCAGGCTTTATGTCAATAATCCTTTGTCCTTCATAGTTACGTACTTACACATATATTTTAGAAAGAATTTTTATAGTTTTTTTTGGTAAAAATTTTGTATGAAATATTCATGACATTTATTGAAATTTTTTTGAAAGTAAACTTGGCAAATTCTTACAAGAGTGAAATTTATGAACGATACAACAAAACAAGCTATTGAAAGGGAAATTTTGGAATTTTCATAGTAATTCAAAATTTTTCAATAATATAATCGACTTTTCTAGTTATTTTAGTTTTTCCCAGAACCAATCTCTTAATTAAATTTAACTTCTCTATTGCTTCTATAAATCTAACTTTCTTTGCTAAAAATCCACCCTAAATGAAAGAAATTTGATTAATGAATGTTCCGAATCTATTCTGTTATGTTCGTGTTGTTGAAACTTTCGTCTCGGTTAGTTGAATATTGTGTAGGGTTGTTAAACATTTAACAATTGTACGGCTAGTCCATCTCTATAATCATTTATCTAAGCTGTTTCTAAAGTCAAAAAAAAATAAAGAATAGGTACATTTTATCATTTTCACAACTGTACCCACATTGTAACTACACTAACATGTCTCCATAATAAATGATAACTTTAAAGTTTAAACCGATAAGTCTAGTCTCTAGTAGGTGGATTGATTGTTCAGTATCAATGTAGAGCCGGATCTGTGTGCTTCAGAAGAGTCTCTTTCTATCTTAAGTTCTCTCTGACGTCAAGAAACTATAAATCTTGACAGTTCCTACTTATAAATCTTGATATTTGCGTTTTATATTCATAATATTAAGCATATCAACAAGAAAACAGGACATTTAATGTTTTGAATTTGAGTTCGATGTCGCATTGTCAACCGATTTTTTGAACGAAATACGATTTGTTCAATAAAAGTAAATAAGAAAAATTGCCTTGTTCGCTTAGATTGAATTACTCTCGTTCTAATGCTGGTGGTATATTTAAATGTCCTTGTATATATATATATTGTTAAGTGTCTTGTGGGTTTTTGCAGGATGGTCACGATATAAACACGCCCCTTCTTCTTTCTTATAATGTCAAGATATCTCGCCTAGAAGTTAAATTCAATCTATATTTATATCATCCAATATTTTCTTATCGTTTTCTTTAACCCTCTTTTACTATTTTATTTTTGTTATTTTCCATTTAAAACGTATGGACTGGATCTTATAAACAGAAAATAACGTAAATATCCAGATTGATCTTGGATGATATCGTACTGTTGTAATTATATGGTTTTAAATTTAAAAATTTTTCGTAATAAATAATAGACAAGTTTGCTGTTTTAGAGATGAGACAGGCGACTTCTGTCCGGCTATATAAAATTCTTTTATATGCAATAATTATTTTAATCTGCACCTGCAACCAGAACTAAATCATTGCAGAAACATGTATAATTATCGGAAATGTTCTTTTAGATTTTTAGATATAAAAAGGGCGGTTGAACCAGAAACAGAACAATTTACAAATTTACAGATTTCTCATAGTTATTTGATAACAAATAAAATACATAAAATCTCTTATCACACCTACAATATCTTTAATTTGTTAACAAACAATAATTGCAATTTGATTACATATAATTAGGTATTAAAATTTCATAATTAAATTATGTTTCATTGAATTTATTATTAGAACTGGCTATTGTTCAGTAAATATAATTTATAAGCCAACCACAATTTGGTAGAATCGTGAGAGGCCCCATGGAAAGCGAAAAGGTTATTCTTTTCTTTATTATTATTATTATTATTGTAATATTGTAAAACCTGTTCTAATTTCATGTAAACCAGATTTTTCCTGTTCTAAGAAATAAACATAAACATTGATCTAATTGTTCCGGTTAAACGTCTTTCCGGAAATATTTCTAAGTAATCAAATGTTGTTGTTGTTGTTGTTGTGATAGAAGTTGTCAATCATCTAGATAGCCGATCAAGTCAATCAATCAGATTTGTATGGAATGTTTCAGGTATTTTCCAGGATTTGTTTTTTGTGTTTTTGTAATTGTTGTTGTTATTGCTGCTACTGTTGCTACCTTGTCGTTAGATATGAGCAATTAAATTTCTTCTGTAGCAAACTGTTACTTTCGCATCACAAACACGCAACTTCAAGCAACAAATAAAACGAAGGACATTCGAGGCCGATAAAAAAGTAATGAGAACAAAAAAAACTTCACCAGTTTTTCCGGACTATCCAAGTGTAATTAGAAATAAAGTAGCGGTATATAGTATGATCTTTATGATTTTCCCTTTTACTAAACAGTAATTTTGTCATTTTTACAATTACCTTTCTAAATAATACATGAAATTACTCAACTTCCTCTATATTGACAGTCTGAATCCACTCCACCACTATTATCTTTATTTAAATGAGGATAACATTTTCATGAAATTCTACATTGAGTCATTATTTCCAAGTTCAACACTCTTTTTACTCAAATTATTCATTGACCATAAATAAAATGTTAATCATCCTGCTTATTCTGAACAAACGTAATTAACTAATGTCGACATTTGAAAAACAAATAGGTAAACAATTCATTGTTGAAAAAGTTCTTTATGAGCTTCACAGCCCGTTTTAAAGAGGCGCATTTCCTCGATTTGTTCAATTTCTCCTAATTTTTCGCATAGAACACTCTTATATTTTAATATATTGATGAAAATCGATATCTGTACTGGCAACTGGAGAGTATTTTTTTGTTTTGGTATAATGCAATGTTGTTGTTTGTCGTTGTTGTTCCTTTCGGAGATCCTTTGACGCGATTAGTCTAAATATTCCAGACCACGATAAAGAAGAGGGATCATTAAAAATTTCTTCCAAGTACTGAAAGCAGGTGCACTAACTATTTATTATGTTGGTTTGTCGGACGTGACTATCAACGTTCTACCCTATTTGAATCTTGCTTTAGCCACAATCTTATAGATTCAACAAACAGTGAGGATAAAAGCTATAAAATATTTTAATATAAAAATGTCTTATCCCGAGTTCCTTCAGCTCTAGTATAATAGAATATTCAGATGTGATGTGATTTTCAATAGAAAAGCTTTAGGATTCTATACCGCATTTTGTACACATACGCTACATTTACTTTGGGAAATACGTTTAATTTGGGATTTTCTGATTGATTGTAAAATGTATTGCTCCAGTCAAATAGGGCACGTACAATAATAATAATAATAATAATAATTATCGGGAACAGTCAGCTGCTTTACTGTGGAAATCATCTGCTTGAGTTCTGTAACTCCACCTCTGTCGCTGGAGAAATATGAGATCTTCACGGTGGTTGTTTGTTTGTTTGCACATATGGTCTTCCATTTGAATGACGATTTCAACAAAAATCAATCAAGAGGATTTCTAATATCTAAAAATATATTCAAAGATAACAGTTTTCGTTAACATAATTTTTCAAGGCTGGAAATGTTCTACAAGGACGCAACTGTATATATAAATTACTAGTTATTGTTTGTTACTGTATGTGTGTGCATCATCATCCGAACAAATGAACCACGAAAACACGTGCCTGGCACCCGTAATTCATGATTTCAATTATATGGTTGAAAATACTCAACAATTCTGAAGAGGAATGAACCGGACAAACGAAAGCAAGCCTATGAAAGGAGAGACTTTTCTTAACATCCAATTTTCTGATTGTTGTATTGAACAAAACGACCTTCATAGATAATATGATAGGGGAAAATGAATTTCTATTTTCGTTAGTCCATACAAAACACACACAAAACACCGACAGATGTTAATGAGCCCAATACAATTATAAACAATTAAGCTTGTTAAAATTCAGTATTTTAGTGTATTTTTAGTGAAATTTCTTAAAAATGGTGTACAACAATAGATAATTTTCCAACAAAAATCTAGGTATCCCGGTTGCTATTTCAGGACAAATGCGTAAATTTCTCAACTATGTCTGCATAAATAAAATCCAGGGAATTTTTAGAACAATACGCAATTTTTCTTCACTTTTTGTATGGTTTTTATCAAAATATCACATTTAAATCTCTCCTTGACATGTTAAAATATACATTGTACACAATAAAACATATCAACCGTCAAGGATCTGGTACAAATTTGAAAAATATGCCTATTTGAAATAAGCCGAAATTGTGTACACATCCTGAACTCTATTTATACTGAAATGGTATAGAAACTATTTGAATTTTATTAATGATTTACAAGCACTCAAAATAAATTCGATTTATAAATAGGTGGTTTAAATGAACATACAGTCGACGGCATGTACGCAATTATAGCAAAACAAAAAAAAAAAAGAAATCAATGAAAAATTCTCATGAATTGTCCTTGGAATATTCAGACAAGGCGTGTGTGTGTATTATGGACTGAGATTTGTTTCGAGTGTCTGCAAAGAATAAAACAATACATCTTTATTATTAAATTGCCTATACAAGACGGAATTGAAGCAAAAAATTATAAAAATATTCATATGTGTTATTATTAAAAGTCACTAGCTTTCATCCTTGGCAAGCTCCTGACAATGCTGCAGAAATTCAGTGACTTGTTTTTTACAGACACACCTATTACTGATAATTTAAAGAAAATTAAATGGGTTATATTATTAAAAATAATAATAATAGTGCAAATTTAGAATGAGTTAACTTTAATTGTAGATCCTAGACAATAACTGAAGAAGACCTTCTCGTCCTTGGCAAATTTCACTGACCTATATCAATCCATCAATTGAAACAACAAAAATACCGAGTATTCGTCCATGTAATTAGAAATAACTTTAAATAACTACCGTAATCTTTGTTGAAATTCCGATATAAGACTTTGTAATACGACGAAAAAAAAAGAGAGACAAGGCCGACTTTTTTGTAAAACAATTGCCTTTCATTAGAGACCTGAAGACAATTCAAGTTCAACATGTAAAAATATTGAAGAAGAAGAAGAAGAATAATATTGTTTCATTGTCATGGCCCACAATATTGTGTAAAATGATTAGAAATTAATCAGACCGAAAAGTTTGAATTGTTGTCAATCGTTGACTATGAAAAATATACATATATGTAGATAAATTCATCAAAAAAAAAAAGAGAAAAAGACAAGAAGCCGCTATAGTGCGGAAGTACGGTCAATTATTTATAGTTTTGTCTTTAAACGGTTTTGTTGTTGTTGCTATTTTTTTTATCTCTCCTCAATTATTTACGTTGTTGTTGTTGATGTACCATTTTTATAAGGAATTTAAATAATGGAACTAATTTTAAAGTTGGATAGACGGTTGATAGAGCGGTACAGAGAAAGACATCCGGATTTCTCTTCCTTTTTTTTTCTGTGATTTGAATAGGATGCATGCTGACATGACGATTTTGAAACAGGCAATTGGAACGGCAATTCAATAAGAAATTTGGAAAAATCTAATAATAAGACAATGAACTATTGAGAAATTCAATATATCTTTGTATACTTTAGCGACAATTGACAAATGTTTCCCCTTCAGTCAAAACTGTTAAAAATCAGACGAAAATCAACAGGATATCGTGTGTTTTACTAAAAATATTTGATGGATTCAATCGTGAGAAAGCTGATCTTTCTATTATCCCATTCGAGAGTTAATTATATCTGCAGAAATTTATTTCCGATTGCAAAAAAGCTTACGAAACAAGTGATATTGATGATGGAGAGCCTATGGTACCAAAAAAGAAAAAAAGCCGAAAAACCTTTAACAAATGACTCCTCTAACGTTAATAACACCTTTACTTGTTAGAGATACCTACTAGTGATGTTTTTATTCTACTGCAGAATTTTTACTCGTTTTTTGTTTTATTATTATTACGTTTTATTTAAGATTTTTAAGAAAAGTTCCATTAAATTCGTCACGCGATTCTGACCGTCTTGTCCGTTGTTTTTACCGTAAATTCTTGAAATTTTTCATACAAACGAAATAGACGAAAATTGGACAGTGAACTTGCCACGCGATATTTTCCATAGCATTTCCGGTAGACAATACAATTCAGGCTTATTAGTAGATATACCTACTACCCACACAAAAAAAATTAAAGGTACCAAAAATAGTTCAAAATATGGATCATGGTGATTGTTGTTGTTATTATTATATTATGGGTTATCGTCCTCGGACACATTTTTTTCCCAATGCTCAGGGCGAATGTCAAGGTTATACCAGTTTTTTTAATAATGATATCGTGAGGCGTGAGGTGAAGAGAACGTCATGGTTGAAGGAGTTCTCCTGTCGGTATTGTATCCGTTGCACCAATATACCTGTAGTCTACACTACTATACGATATTCTAGGTGTAAGTTAGTAATCACCAGAAATAAATTAGAAAGTATCTGTTTATACATGTACCAGATGCTGTACAGATTGAAGAAAATTACTGTTTTATATGAGCTATATGTACGTTTACATATCTTTCGTTTCGAACCAGTAAAACACACACACACACAGTATGTATATTATAATAGAATTTATGCAAAAACATCTCAGGAATTAAAGCACACCGGAATAAATGCCATCGTTAATCAAATTTTAATGTTCTTTGAATCCTCGCAAAAGATTTATTCTTATAGATCTGATTTTGTGTGTGGTAGAATTAATGTCAAATCAAATGAAGGCAAAAAGTTGCACTATTCAAGGTGTCTCAATTGAAATATACGGCAAAAAAAACAGTACAACTTTAATAGAAATGTTAATAAAAAATTGATATCATGGTCTTAGGAAACATCACCTAGTTATGTAAAATACCTATAAATCCACGAAACTGACAGCTGCCGATTTCAGAAATAGCTCACGATTTTGCGTGCATATTATACCTATACGTATTGCTAATAGATAAACTTTAACAAGAAATAATTCTTGCAAATGAGGGAATAAATCCATTCATGTGGTGTATGCCTATATTTGGAGAAATGAAGGAAAGTGAAAACTACAAAATCTAGGAAAATCGTTACTATCTTCTACTCTAAACTCTTGTAGATTTTCCAATTCAAGTAGAGAGAAATAAATCAAAATTTGTTTGAATGAGAACCTGCAAAATAACATTCTGTGTTATGCAGCCAGTTAAACTGAACACTAGTCGCTTGTATTTTTTAGAAGTCGACGACAATAAGCAATTAGATTAGTATCATTTGAATAAATCTCTAATAAAGATTGATTTAAAATTACACAACTTTAATCTAATGTGTACGTAATTAATTCAACTTTTTCTTCGATTTCTAAGGACAACAACACAAAGCTTGACGTTCTATGTAAAACTATTCACTTGAAAGTGTTGCAAAATTACCTTTTAACAATGTTATCAACATTCGAAAATCTACCACAATTTTTTTTTGTTACTCGCCTTTTAAATCAAATAGCAGCCCGCTCAAAGATTTGCATATTATCGTCATTTTTTGGTGAAGTCATATATTTTTTTGGTGTATTTATTGTGTTAAACAGCTTTCCACTATGAACTATTGTTATGTGGTGTTATTAAAACTGATTATTAAAAACAGGCGTGTTTCAATATAATCTGACATTTATGCAATCTCATTAACAATACAAATCGTGTTATTGGCATACACTTCTTTTCAACTAAAGAGAGATCTAAGATGACAAAACATTTAATAATAAGAATATTGAAATCTTTATCGAATTGGTTCGAATTATAACAATTTGTAGGTGTTTTTTGATTCGAACACATAAATTTATTTTCTATTTATTATAATAAATGTATGAATAGGAAATAGTTGCGAAAAGTTGCGTTGGCTGTTTATCATGAAAATGAATCATCAAAAGAATGATTAAATTCAATTTAGAAAAAAAAATAGAAAAATTATTGTACTTACATTGATTGGGATCGGTTTTCACGCAATTCTCTTGGTGGTGAATTTCGTAATGGATTCCCACAACTATCCTGGGAAATTCTACCTCTCATACTTTGATTAATTCGCATTTGTCTTGGTTGTAACGGTGGCGGGCTATCTTTCGTTATTTCGGCAATAGAAGCACGTTGTTGTTGTTGTTGTTGTTGTTGTTGTTGTTGTTGTTGTTTTTTCTGTATCGGCCTTAACGGTTCAGCTCGATACTGATCGGAGATATTGACAATTTTTTGACTACACGCTAGATAACCGTTTGCTGAAATTTTCTGTGGATATTTGGCACTGGATCGTTCAGCATATGTTTGTTGTGTTGGAAAATCTAATACTTGTTCATGTTGTTTTAATTCCAATTTATTTTTATCGATTATTGCAGCCGGTGTACAAGGTTTACCACTTACTTGTTGAAAGATATGACCAGTTGATTTTGTTTTTATTGATGATCTAACACTAGCAAATCTATTCTGTTCTGGTAAGCCAATTGTTTGTTTTATAGGTGATTTATTATTATTATTCGTTTTACAATTATTTGTTGTTGTAGTCTTTTGCACTTGAGGTGCTGGTAATTGATGTAAAGTGGCGTTTTCTTTTAAACGATCATTGAACTCTTGTTGCCAATCATTTTCACATTCTGGTGGCGGTGGTGGTAGAGGATCATCATTATTGATAACTTCATCTTCAAGAACTGTCGGTGGTGATGGTGGTGGTAGATCAGGACTAGGTACACGTTGGTCGATGAATAAATCCGGAAATACTGCTCGTAGATTTGGATTTTTAGGTGGTCGAGCTGGTGGCTTTTCTGGAATCCAATCATCAACCGATATACTTGGTCCAACAATCATTGGTCCTAATAAATCAGTTGAAAGACTTCCACAGGAATTACTGTGTTGGTGTCTAGGTTTACTTATACTATCCGTTGTCTTAGATTCGCGACTTGAAGCTAAACTACTCCGTTTAGAGTTATTATTCGATGCATAATCAGAAGCTGACGATGCTCGACGTGATGGTAGCTGAACTTTAATTTTAGGTGGTGGTTGAGGTGCAGCTGTGATAATTTGTTGCGACTGAGCTAGTTGTGGCTCGGATCGCCAGCAACTTTTATTGGGGTTCTGATGACGTTCATAGAATGATAGTAGAGCCTTCTTCTGGATTGCTTTCAAAGTTGGATCAGGAACTTTATGTCTCTTGGCAGGGTCAAAGTAAGAATACTTTTGTTGCCTTTCCAATTCATTTACTCTATCAGACACTGACAAAGTTGATTGCAGTGGAGTAGTCTGAGCTAATCTAGAACTAAAACAATACCTTGTTTAAAATTTGATTATATTTTATCTAATTTATAGTTTTACCTATTAGTAGTCATGTTTAAACTAGTCATGCTGTTGCTATGAGTTTCGGTTTCTTGCATTGTATAAGTATTGACCGCGAATAGCTTAAGTTTATTAGCATTATTGTTTCGGCTCTCCTTATCTTTCCAACTATCCGAATTCTCCCCGCTCATATACAGTACACTTTCTGAATGATGCCTTTGTGGAGTTTGTACTCTAGCACTGTGCGCGATCAATTGACGTAACACAGATGATGAATTTGATGAATTGGCAAGATGTGTACAAGAACTACTAGCTACAGAAACATCACTCATCGAACCATGCCACTTTAAAGTCTCACTAGATGATACACTCCCTGAACTAGTTGTTACAACACTGTCTCTACCTTCCCGTCTTGATTGATTCGGTTCCTGTTCATCGTCCCAATTATTTGGATTTCTTGAAGCCACAACAGCTTCACTATCTCTACGTAAACGATCCAGAAATGGTGTTGATGTTGAATCAGTACTTGAAACATAACTATGATAACCTTCTGATTGTGCATAAGATAATTGTTTCTGATGAAGATGTGATAAAATCGTCTCATCATGTTTTGAATTGATCGAATTAAACAATGAATCTTCATAATTACGTGTATATTCCATAAATTCTTCTAATCCAGATTTTGTTAAATGTGGATGTGTTGATTTAATTGTATCATTGTATTGGTATTTGGCAGGATCTTGATAGGATTTCGCATACTCTTCGAGGTCAGCTTGGGTCAGTTGGGGTTTATTGTTGGTGATGTCGCGTTCTGGAGGCGATGGAACAGTATAGTCCATGTCGCCTAAGGATTTACCGTCACGGTCTACGTGAGACAAGTATAGGCGATCGTTAAGTTTGTCGTAGCGAGACTCATAAGTCTCCGGAGGGATCTTTTCGCATCGCTCCATCACAGTCTTCAGCTTCTAAAACAAGAACAACAAACAAAACAAATTATTCAGTTTTCAGCATACGGGAGAGTTATTTTTCAGGGACTGGTTGTTATTATGATGCTTAACAATTAATTATAGATTTCAGAATAAAAAAAATCCGACATTATTAAAACACATTGTCTAGGTTGTTTGCATCATTTTTCCATTTTCTGTTAGCCATATGAATTTCCAGTAAACCCTCTTCCACTTTACAGGTTATGATTGATGGTTCAATAATGAACTGCTAATCACTTACTTGTTGTGTATAAGTGGAATGCTGTCGTTTCATATAAGGTCGTGTATATGTTACGATCTTCTCCTTAGGATAATTGGTATGATCCGTCCATGACTTGGAACGGTGTGACCCACCACCTGGCTGTGTTCGAAGTGCTGGTGGTGTTTCAGCAGCCGCCGGTACAGGCCATGATGGAAATTTCTCATGTCCAGGACCGTATTTGATTGATTTAAGTGTAGAAGAGTCACGTACAGGTGGTGCTGGGGGTGGTGAGTCATCATCACGTAGTACTGTTGCGGATACTGATGCGGCCGTTGCTGCTACTATTCCTGTTGTATTACCAATTGTTGAATATGTTTGATTCTGCAGGTACGTGTAGATTGTTGGTGGATTTTTATTATCAGAACGATTTGTTTGTTGTAAATTGGGTGTTGAACGTGATGGCATCATTTTGCGACCCAACTGGGGTAGAGTATTTGTTGATGGGTTCTGGCCGATCTCGAAGCCATCAGTACGTGTTCTGGAATATTAAAAATAATTATTATAATAAAATAGTTTCCATATGGGTTTATGGACAATTATAAGGTCAAATTTTTTTATTTTATAATTATCCTTGTTTGAGTAATTTAGCCATCAAATCGCAATATATTTTCTAGATATGGAGTTATTACAAGTCCTTAAGTAGTTAGTACCTGTGCTAAAAATTCTGTAGATAATTTTCTAAATGGCCACAGTTGGACAGATATACGATGCAATATATATTCTAAATAATATCGTATTTCGTAGGACCTCATTATCATAATAATTATTAAGGAAAACCATAAACATCAATTCCCGTTGTTATAAATATGACTTTCCTGTTTGCCGATATTACTACATTTAACTATATTTCTTTATCGTTAGCGGTTAGTCAACGAGTACAAGTTAATTATATTAACAATGTCTACAGGCGTTGTAATTTTAAATTACAACAACAACAGTGTAACCTTTTGGAAAATAATTGTTAAGGTGTGAACCACCACCCCTTCAACTTAACGTGTATTATAAATATATTTATAACGATAACTATCAACAAGTTTGTTGTTTTATCCACCCCCACATTTTCTGCAACATTGACTGTCTGGATTGCTTTATGGGATACCTATAGATTCGGATTTTTACTATTTGTAAATACTTAAAATTTTTAATGTTTTAGAAACTGAGACCGGTAATTATTAATTGTGCAAAAAATATATATCCCTAATATAGGCACAGGAAATTTCAGATATTAATTTGAAAACCATTAATCTGTCAAATTCAAGATGATTGATATAAACTGTTTTTTTTTCCATGGGTAATTTCGATTTCTGTCATTATTTATGAGTGAAATCACAACTTGAGATGCAAATTGTGGCAATTTTTTCTTTTAAATAATTCGAACAAGTACACCACACCTATTAAAACAATTTATTTTCGTATGAAAATAATTCAACAACTATTGAAATGGCGTCAATTGTTTGCAGCAGGAAATCAAATACAAACTGTCTATTATAATAACGATCCGCCTGTTGGTGACACTAGAATTGACCTTTTGCATTGCAAAAATTCTTAAGCTTGTCATAATTTTTTTTTTATTATTTCCTTTTCAAGTTGGAATAGGTTGAAAAAACAAATAGCTTGAAAGGATTATAACAGCATATCGTTGACCGTTTTGCGCCTGAAGATTTTCTTGTACCAACCAAGACAGATGATTCTGAATGAGGATAATTAATATAGGTTCTGTTTGTGGATGGCATGGCTTTTTTTTTTCGTAGATGTTGTAGAATTGGACTTGCGACCATTATCAGCAGCTGGACAACGGTGACGACCCAGACACCCTCACACAACCGGTCCTCCCCAGGTCATCCGCCATACAACAACCACACATCTCTCTACCATCAACGATAATGATGGATGCGATGAGGCCAACCATTAACGCCGCAATAATTAAAATACGATGCGGGATTTCTGTCGTAGGCAATTAGAAAATGAAAACAAAGACAAACTTGGGGCGGAACTCGCGTTTTAAAATGGATTATTGTTTGAAATTCTCAAGAATAATAGACCGAAAAATATGAAATTTGTTGTATTTCGTAATAAAAGTGAACTTTCACACTATTGACAATGAAATAGGAACCATCATTTCTCCTACAACGTATTTAATCTTTCGACCTCAAACTGTTTAACAACAACAAGAAGCAACTTCCGGGTAACAAAAAAAATGAGATACAATAGGAATTTTTGGAAACGACTATGGTCTTTTCAAGATTTCTGCTCACGAATCTACTGATAAATTGTAATGAAACGAATCGATTTACAATAGTTTATTCATAAAAGGTCTGTTGTAAGATCACAAAAAAAAATAATTTGTTTTCATGCTGTGTCCCACTTTAAACGACATAAGTTGCATTAAAGAGAAAAAATTGAAACAAAATCTGATAAGTTTTATATTTTGGATAATACTTGAAAGTGATCTAAATTTCTAAATAAATTATTACAACATCCAAACAACTTTAAAACTCCAAAATCCATTTTGGATTTCGCATAAACGATAAGATACACTCTACCACCAACTGTCAAGAAATGTTACCGTCAAAGCTTCCGAAATTTCGTGCTTCTTTTATCGTTCGAACAGATTCCCTTACTTTAGATAATAATTGTTTTAAAATTTGATTTGTTTCTGTTGTCACAGAAATTAGATATACTTTCGCAAAATGTTGTATTTTATCGACCATATGACTGATTGAAAACCGTTTTATTGTTGTGTGTGTGGTTTCAAAACAAAGTCTTCAATGCTTTCGGACGAAGTCGACATTCGAGATTTATGTGCGTCCATAAAATACGGTCAATGAAATGATCTTTTTTTTTTATTGTATTCCTGTAATTGGTATTGTTGAGAAAGACTATGGGATAATGATGATGATGTTGATGATGATGACGACGACATCGGCTCAAAAATATTATGTTAATTTATTTTAATTGTTTTTTTTTTTTGGCAAGATAGGCATGGACAATCGTTCATTCTGAGGTGATCTTTCGATCTGACATCTAACTGTATTTTGGCAAATTTTTTTACATCAAAATACCGTTTAAAAAAATCTATTCTTATCTATCGAGTAATATATCATGGTAAAACAGTGTTTCTCTCCAATTTTTTTCTCTGGTTTTGGATTTTTTTGACAACGCAAAATTTAATGTTAATGAAAGTTATATAATTTCTATATTTGATAAAAAACCATAGAGTTCAATATACAAGAATGTGGACACCTACAACATATTTCCCTTTTTTTGCTTTGTAAGTTCCAATATAGTTGTACGTTATTTACAAAAAAACACTAAAAGGCTTAAGCAGTATTTACAATATGGTGATTGGAAGTCTTTTTTGCGACTTTTTTTGTAATATATGAGCCGTTATTCCATAGAGAGAACTTGTAAAATTCAAATTTGGTGTATTTTTATAACACTATAATTATGGGCAATTTTTAAAAACAATTTCTCTTCGACATATAAATGCAGATGACTAATTCTATGACTGTTACAAAACATGCAATTAGTTCATATATCAAACAGTCATGATGAGGCTATTTAAGACATCAGCTTTATTCGGCGTTTATTTGCAACTTGTTTACTACATTATTATTACAATTAAAACAAAAATTTTGCGCTTCAGTAGTTAATATTTCCTATGACATAATTCAGTAGCAAGTGTCAATCAGTTTTTAAAACCTTCATGCTGGTTTAAGAGGTAGTTTTCGTATTTTTTCACCTTTACGTACGCCTTTCGCTTAATTACACAAAAAATCTATGTGAAGGAAGTCAAAATGCTACCCAAGACAATTAAAATTGTAGGAGAAATGACAATAACCTTGCACGTGTAATAATTTATAGTGGTTGTTATTGATTTTATAGCAAACAAGAATATTGTGTATATTTCAAGTTATTCGTGTCTTACGTCACATTTCATATTTTTTCCTCTATCTCACTTCAACAAGTTCTCATTAAATATTATAATTTTATGTAAGTGAATTGGATACAGAGTTCTAGCCGTACAGGATGAAAATCGTGCACAATTTATGGGAGGGTTGAAAACGATGATCATAATAATAATAACCGCTTTGTAAGTTATGCAAATTCAATATTTTATAAGAGTAACAATACATTGAAAATGACAATAATGTGTATAAATAGGAGGACCAATATAACTGTTTCTTTGGTACAATTATCAGTTATAAATATATACTTATGTTCTCTTCTCCACCTCCTATCAAAATGTATTATACAACGTGTAATTAGAAGTTTTGTAGTGAAATTAAAATAGCAAATCACTGGTATAAATCTAGATTTGATTCTTGCCTTTTATATACACGCATGTACACACACCAAAAAAAAAAAGGAGGAAACTTTCATTTGGCCTTAATTGAACATAAAATAGTTTTCTTGTAAATCAATTAAAAACAAACAAAACATCGAGGAGGATTCTTTCACATTATGTAGTACACCAAGTTTGCAAAACGACAGACTTCAAACAAGATGCCAAGGAATAGGTATAATGCTTCTATTATCTATTAATTCAAAATTTAAATTGAAAAAATGCAAAATGAGCGGTGAGAGTTACAAATATTTCATGACATGATTTTAAAAACGATGGTAAAATAGTTAACAATAATTAAGTTTTTTTTTTGTGTGTCTTATAATAATCTTCACTTTAATATTACTTGGAGATTATTAGTCCAGTCATTCAACGCCATTAACTAATGTGTTTTTTCGGATTTGTTTTCATTAATTTTTATATTATTAGCAGGTAGGTTGGAACTTTTGCATTCGGTAAATAGTTTACGATGCTCGAAAAATTCAAATTGGTTTCGATTTTATGAGAGTCATTTTTATGTACCTATAGTGAATTTCATTGTCACATCAATGCCCACATTTAATTAAAATTCTTTGCATTTATTTTATGATTGTGTCGTGTTCGAAACGAACTCGAGGAATAGAACACAAAATTGGTACAAACGGTATTCTTAAAGAGAACAAGGTGCAGAATTTTTTCTTCAACGGATTGGCTGCTGTGTGTGTATCTATTTTCTCACCTCGTAAAATTTCTGATGTTATCTAGTTTTGAAATACCTACCTACCTATCGAATCATATTTTAATGAAATAACAAAATACTATAATATATACTTTAGTTTAGTAATGGCATGGATGAGATTTCTGAGTGATAGTTGATAGGTCGTGAGTTTAACGTTCTTATTATTAATAATAATAATATTTGGAAATGGTTTTGTTGAAAGTCGAAAATTGCTGTGTTTACGAAAACAAACAACAAACGAGGAAAAAAATAATTCGTTGGTAATCTTGTCAGTTACATCAGAAAACGTGACAAAGATACAATTTTTATCAACGATATTTGGATCATAAGAGTTTTAAGATGAGGAAATGAAGAAAAAAAACGCTTATGAGTATTTATCTCACGGGAATATTTCGTGAATTTTCTTTTTTCCACTGTTGACCAAATTCAGATAAACAAATTGTTTGTCATTTCTACACACAAAATTTGTGCGTGCCAGTATGGACGTGTTGGTAGATTTTTCTTCTACATAGGTACGTATTCTAAAAAAATATTACAAAATACTCTACGGATGTCTATCTGTCGAGATATCGTCAGCCTTTCTAACAACACAGTTGGAAAAAAAAGGAATTGTATCACTTTGATCATGCTTGTAAAAAGGAAAATTCTTTGCAACGATTCTGTTACATATTCAGCAGATGGATCAAGTGATAGATTTCAACATTCAACAAGACAATAGGGAGAAAAAAAAGCTACAAAAACATAAAGATGGCCTAGATAAATTGCGGCAATTTTGCATAACAAATTTCACGTTTTATTAACTCTTCTATGTAGTAGTAGAGAGTCCAAGTCCGTCCATTTGCTGACTAATCCAATCGATTTCAAATTGAATTTCTTCTCGACAATATAAATTCAATTAATTATATCGAGCGATTTTATTAGTGAATCTAATAAGTGGTAGAAATAAACGAGTTGCATTAAGAATGCAGTCTTTGGCGATCGTAAAAGAAATATGAACATTCCACCAATCATATTTGATATTTGATTCATTTACAATTGTTATTGAATATTCATTTTATTGAAATTTTTCTCTCGATTATTAGAAAAAAAATCTAATCAGACCCTAGTGGAACTGTTATTTGTTATCGTCTCGTTTATTGATTATTGGATTGCGTCACGTGTTCTTCAGCGTATGCTGGTATGTTGACCTGCAGAACTGGCTTTGGTGAAGGCATCAAGCACATAGTTGCTAGTTTGTTGATTACTATTTATAAAATGATGCGACCAAAGAGAAAAACTTTACAGCAAAATTACAAGTTGAAATTCTTCAACTACGAAGAGGGATCGAGGTTCAAGACTCCGTCGTCGTCGTCGTCTATGTTATGATGATATAAAAGTTTTTAATGTTTCCATAGGTCTTTGTTGGAATTCTTTGAACAATTTCTAGTTCTATTATATCAATCTATGTATTTCTAAGTATGTGTGTGTTCTTTCTCTTTTGATCATGTTTGATACATGGACAAATAGCTTCCCGGAAACTAGACTTGATATTATATACAAGTTAAACTGTATTATGTTTAATCTGTGGATCAAGACGAGTTTTTCATCATATACATTGAAAAAAAAACTGCAATTGATGATATTTCGCTCTATTATCGACCATACATGTTAAGTATTTCTTGTGTTATAGACTTGTGCCATAGAATTATTGCATAAAAACTAGACTTTACGATCAGAGGAAGCAATCAAAATTCCTCCCATTATAGAACTAGCTTCTGATTTCACTGTATGTAAATTTATCGTCTACATGTGTTGCAACAACTAATATTCACCATCATCATGGCATATCCTTCTGCACACCGTTCCCATTTCCATCCACTTGTAATTTTCGTACTATGTATCATTTAGGGCAATAATTTGTATGTTTCTTCCAAAAAAACAACATTCTTCTGAGGTAATAGTTACACAAATGCACTAACTGGATTTCGTTTACAGTTAAAAGTTAACACCAACTGGAAAAGTTGCAATGTACTTATTTGGTAATCGATAGGAAAAACTTTCCTTGAGTCCATATCCCTTTTGTGAAATATGACTTATCTGCAATTTTAGTTTGTTTGTACCTCCATGCTTTATTGATAGCATAATTGACTGTCAACCATAGATCTATCACAATATTGCAACCAGTTTGTATATTATCAGTACCAGGAGTGAAAACGTAAATCACTGTTTTTTTGAAGAACAAATACGAAATGGAGGCATAACAACAATCACAATTTCATAATCATTGAGTATTTCATCTTTACATTATCCTTTGTTTGTGCTATATTTCTAAAGTACTCTAATATCAATCGTACAAAATTTTATTATCAAAAAGGTCTGCAAAGTAACGACAATAAAAGACATAAAGAATAGTGCGGGTGTTAAGAACAGGTAGTAATTCAACACTTGAGGTATATTTGCAGATTGACAAAGGCCACCAAAGTGGTGACGACGTAACTGGCGACATCGCTTTGGGTGGTCCTTGGTCTCCTTGTGTACTATTGAAAACTATATAGGATTCTTTTAATTTCACTAGTAGGAGAAGGAGAGAAAAAAAGAGATTTGAGAGAGGGATTGTATGACCCGTGCCGCAATATAGCCCCACATTAGCATTTCATGGCTTTGAACGTTATTGTTTCTGGGCACACACACATACTAAGAAACTATAGTACACCTATATCGAATTGTGTTGACAGGAGGTCCTGATTTCGCACGCTGTCTCTACAAGTCTACATAACAGAAATACCAAGAACTATCCAGGCAACAATTGTCGATCGATAGTAGTTTATTATAGAAGGTTAAAACAACATGATTTGCGCAAACGAAACACACGATGGGAATCCTGTTCTTGATTTTCTTTTATTATATTAGAATGGAGTGGTTAGAATTTTTTAAGTAAACATATTTTACATAACATGAGCCGTATATTTCAAACTGGGTAAGGCTGTTTGGTAGCATATGTGTGTGATCGATTCGAAAACGGTGGACGTTGGTGTAGTAGTAGGTATGTGGGCACGAAATTGTAGGGTGCTCCCATCTCTACTTTCCTTATCAAAAAAAACATAATGTATTCGAATAAACAAATAGTTATCTGACGGCGGCAGGTCAATTTCAGTCCCTCATAATTCACATATAAAACATTTATGTAGGTGTTCAAGTAAAAGTAATAATACCATTGGTAAAGTGTGTCATGCCGAAATAACGGCTATATGTCTATAAAAATAATTATATGCAGCTTGACACCAGAAGGACCTTATCATGTTTCCCTTTTATAGTGAGCAAATAAAGAAAATTTGCATTTCATATCTCATAAGTAATTTATTAATAATAATCATAAAAAAACAACAACAACAAGGAGAACAAGAACTGACTTAACCTATGAGTTATATCAAGTTACTTAATCGTTTTGAAGCAATGCAAAGTGTCTATAATTGAATCTTGTGACTAGATTACTTGGTTATTTCAATAGAAGTGACTTTGAATACAATAAGACAATTCAATTAATTTTATTTGTTCACTAAACTCATAATTCAGTTATGACAACAATAATTCTAGTTGTTAGTTGAAGTTTTTATTTTATTGTCTATAGATACTGGCGATCTAAATTTGGGTTTAAAAAGGAGAACATATAAATCAAGGATGAAAGGTACAAATCTATTACTCGCAAATCTGCAAAACAAAACAAATTTATCATCAATCACCAAACAAAGAAACATTCTCTTTTCAAATTAATGTACACCAAGAAATCTCAGTTGGTCATACTTGTAATTATCATTTATCATTATTACAGATAAACATCTAATTGGATGACACTAATCAATAAACACTCCTAAAATCCTTGTCCTAATTTGATGACACTTTTTTTGCATTTTGGCTAATAACTAATAAAATTGTAGGTACATGATGAATTGAAAATGATTTATAAAGTTCTATATATGATTAGTTTCACTATTTATTGGGAATTTTCCAACAGTCTGTTGTTTGATTGACACGATTTCAATTGCACCACACCTGGTTTACTACCAATTTCGTTACTATGAAATCTTAACTCTCCTTCAGGCATCAAACATGTAATACTAACGAATTGTTATATTAATTAACTATAGTTGATTTTCGATTGATCTAGAGAAGGTAAAACTAATTGAAATGTAGAAGTCAATAACAATACGAGAAAAGATTGCCGCCAGCTTTTCTGAAAGATGTCATTACACTAATTTATAGACGTGCACTTTTCGAATTCTATTATTGTGCAAGGATCATTAAATGGAGTTGGTTAAAAGTTTTCTAAATTCGTAACTCTTCTTGACAAATTTATATTAATAAATCGATAATTGATTAGAAAAGGGTGAAATTATCCTTATTATTGTCCATGATTAGACATAAAGCTCAAGCTTAATGCAATGTAATTTCAATATATCAACTTGCTAGCTTTTTGCTTTGACCATTTTAATGTAATTTATTTTACAAGCTTTTACATGTTTTCTGTATACAGAAGGACATTATCTACCTAGACAGGAATAGAATAATAACTATATTTTCGTACCATATAATTACCTTAAGTAACTGCATATACACGCAATCATTCAACACTTTAATAGTTTTAATTTGATCAAAATATAAATTAAGTAATTGAATTTATTCCAATATATTATTATTGTTAGACTTTTGCTCTTTTATTTACGAACTTACTAAAAAAAAAATCGTGGGCTCTTCTCTCGTCGCCGTTCACTGAACAAAACAACTCGGAAGTTAATTAAATTACCTGCAACAAATAGCAAAGTATTAATTATTTGGCCGGTTTTATAGGCTAATATTTAATTAATAGGAGTATTTAATGTGAGAAATTGATCGTTTCGTTATTGTTTAATTTGCATTTTTTTCCAATAAACTACTACAACTGGTAAATTTTGACAATAATTAATATGTTTTAGCAAAAATCACATTAAGCAAAGAACGAACAATTTTTCTTCTTGACTTATTTATGGTATATTCTCATTTATAATAAATTTCTATTTAAGTTACCGAAATGCGTCAATTGTTCTTTAGATTATCTTTAAAATGCGACAAATCTGGTTGGGAATACAAGATCAATGTTGATGATAAGTTTAAATGACGGTATCCGTATGGTATTTCGTTTTCTAAATGTGTCCACTAATTCTTTGTTGAAAGTAAAACGAAGGAAAAGACACACTGCATACCATGAGTCACCATAGTTAATATCAAAATTTTTAATTTATTTTATATTAATTTGAATGAGAATTAACGAAATTTTTGTTATAAATTTCGCTATTAATCTAGGAATTTTATCCAAAACGAGATTAACAATTAACAGAAAAAAATTCGATCTCAAGTACCGTTTCTTTTTTAGATGAGACTTTAACAAGCTAATCCCTGCTGATATACCTACATATATATATATTTTTTCTAGGCAACACATCTCGTTAAATCAACGGTCTTTAGTCTAGAACTAAAGTTATTAAAATATAATCACTACACTTAATAGATAAAAATAATAGAAAACTAGACTATTTAGAAGATGTGATGTGAAAATTGATTTTTTTTTGTTCAAAAAAGAACGATTCCAAGTATGCTTCTTAATAAGAAACTAACGGAATAAATGTTGTTAGTTTTCTTAACTGGAAATAGATGAGAAAAATATCAATTTTGAACATTATTCTATACATTTTTTTTTTAATATTTGTTTTGGTTATTTGTTAAATTTCACCGCACTATTATATTATAATATGAATGATTGAAAGTATTTTAATTCATGGAACGTGATCAATCCGAATAATTAACTGAAAATAATTGTAATGTTACAGTTGTAAAAGTTCAATGCCACACAGTCTTAAACCAAAAAATTGTTAAACAGTTAGACTTGAAAAACCAGCGGGAGTGTTTTCTTTAAAGACCATCGTTTAAACGGAATTAGATATCATTAGAATCTGAAGATATAACCATTTAGCTACTGTACGATTGACAAGTAAATATTAATGGCCTATATTCGATTTGAATATAAATTTCAACAACAATAAGGCCAGAATGTGGGTGGCTAGTTAGCATAATCAAACTTAACTGAAGATAACAATAATTTAAAAAAAATATATATGTTGGGCAACATATGCTTCATATGACCCAATCAGATTTAATGGTCATGTAGATTTTTATTGTTCAACAACAAGATCAGATTTATATTACACATCGAAACATTTCGAAACATAATAATGGTTTTTTTTTCAAGAAAATTTATTTTCATTTAATTGTAAATTTGATTTCTATTATTACTTTATCTACATACACGCATACTCACAGTAAATGTACATTTGATTGAATGTCAAATAAACAATATAAGTTAAATTTGACCGCATATAAGAATTACAAAAAAAAATCGTGATCGAACAAATGAAATCAGATTATGATTACGATAAATTCACCTGCATAATAGTGTGAAATATCAGATATGAAAAGAACAATAGATATAGACCAAGTCTTGTCAAGGTATTCAACGACTAATGGACCAGAACTTGTCAAAAGCACGTACTGCCGTGCTACTTTATTCAAACCATATATTTTATGGGGCGTTGGGAAGGTGAATGGGTGTATATACGTATGTATATGACTGTTAATGAGTCACAAAACATTTTCCATTTTATAACACATATTTGTTAAATATTATTTTCTTATCTAGATCTCTGATAAAGCTTTAGAATTGTTTAGATGGTTTTAAACGATTAGAATCTATGACAAGCGTCCAGTTCTTAAAAGAAAAATTGTTCGTTATTAATTCAACAATAAAATGAAATATATCAGTGCATAGTGATAAGACTTCAACAATCAAGAGCATGTTATTATAATATTTTCTGGTTGCCATATAATAGCATCGACAATAAACCAAACGCGAATAAATTTTAATGCAAATTTCTCCGGTGCCTTGACCCTATCGGCTTGTCCATTTGAATTTCCATGGTCTATTATTTATCAGTTATCGGTAAATCTTTTTTAAGATATAAGTTAAAAATAATTCGTCACACATATGAGCTATGCATACACACACCACATGTTACCGGAAATTATCAAGAATTACGCAAGAATCCAACTATCACATTCATCATTTCTATTCATCTATATTTTCATTTATATGTATATATGTGTGTGTACTTTAAGAAATACATAAAATATTGTGGATTTGAGCGACCACGCAAATTCCAGCGAAATTTGTTACACATGACCTACGATGTTGAATTTGAATAAGAAAAATATCATTGACCGATATGATGATTACTGGTTGTTGTTGTTTTTTTTTTGTCTTTCTCTCAACTCAAAAAAAGATTTTCATTTTTCACTCGTTTTTTTTTTGTTTATCAATTAAATGTTCGCATAGACAAAGATTTATGATGTTTTTTTTCAATTTGTTATCAATGATGTGCGATCAAAACAACCCATCTCGTAAAATTAGATAACTAGATGTCATGTTCTTGCTTGAAAGGAAACGAATTTTTTGATATCTAAGAAGAATCATAGACGACTGATCGTCGAAGTTTTGTCGAATTCCCATCGGCTATCCAATTAAAATTGTTAACAATCCAAGCGGAATCCTGACGCCGATACGTATTATAATAAATATATGCATAACTCGATGTTTTGGAAAGATGTCTTTTCATTCTTTCTTTTTTTATTTGTCTATAACATCAGTTCTAGTTTACCGTTTTGAAAGAACACAACAATATTAAATTATTATCAATTAATCCTATGCCAGATTCTATTGGTTGGTTATTTGTTTTATTTTATAAATAACGATCTTGAGTTGTTTTGTTCGAAAAATTTTCGGCCAAAATAGAAAACAACATTTTTATGATTTTAATTGAAAATGAATGTTAATAGATCTAGTATAGTCAATAATAAACTTAAAAAAATAAGTCTCTGTTTAGATTCTAAAGTAAAACTGAATTGTTATCACGACTTCCATTAGGCAAATGACATTATTACGTTCGATTTATTCGATTTATATAACTTTCGAAAGTCCACTCTTTAGAATTGATCAATAGATTAAAGTAATTTTAATCAGTTTTTTTCTTTTCGGAAGAAATTAGAATTTATTGAAAGTGAAAATATTATTGTGGGCGGGCGGGCAATATTCTAACAATAGATAATTTACGAAAACGTCACGTAATATTGTTGGTTTTGAATAATTCATTTTGAATTCGGACAATCCGGTGTAGTTTTTATCCCGGAAATAATGGAAAACGGAAATCGCAATATATGATTACTGGAATAATTGATATGACAGAATATTAATTTATAGGGTTTTGAATCGATACTGGTCGAAGTTTCATTGAAAACTCGACCATAGCCCGGTTTTTTCAGCTTATAACCAGGAGACTTCAACGATCGATCAGCCGACGAAATATTTCCTGTTTATGGTTGGACGGGAAACCATTGCGGCTACCGTTTCTAAACCATTGAATTCTTCGTCACTAACACTGGGACGAATATATTCAGAAATCAAATAGACTGGACATATATGGAGATAATGTTTAATGGTCAAACCAACGGCTTTATTAGACACAACAACCATAGGTAGGTTTATTTATTAATACAAAGTCAATGTGTGTATGTGTGGTGAGGATGTGCAACAGTTCTTCAAGTAAATTACCGTTATTCTCACGCGTTTCAGCTATTTCTATGCGTTTTATCTCCATTACTAACGCGCACACGACCTCCAGTGTATGTGCATTACTAACGAATAAAATGCAATGATGTTAATGCATTCATAATGTTCACAATTAGGTATTGTTTTAGAAAAAATTGATAACTAGCGTCCAATTATAGTACGTTAATGACTCTTTAACAATTCATATGCGTACCTTAAATGGATTTACACATATTCGCATAGAAATCAATGAAACGAGACATACTTTTCTAATCGATGATATTATAATGATTAAAGAATTGCTAGTTAATTTTTATTAACAAAAAAATTGCTGCAAATTATTAATATAAATAGCGACAATGCACTAGATATTAAGTAGTACAATAATAATTATTGCATTTACATCTTATCAACTCGATATACCTATATATCTTTATTAATAAATATGAGAAATTAGATATAATAAGTGATGAAGAGACATGTCTATTAAAATGTTGAGATAGTCGATGAAATTCAAAGCAAATAAGTTTAATTTTAATTGGATAGTAAGTAGTAGGTAGGTATGTTTATAATTATTACTGTCGCAATAAATCGTAAAAACAAGATTGATTATATTATTTAAATCATAAGGTCATAACATTTGTGGCGCTTCTAGCCATCAATAACCAGGTTTTGTACAATTCCGGATGTCATACGATTAGAAATTTGAAATTAAAATGTAATCATTGAAGGAATTGATTATTGAAATCTTTATTAATCAAATGACTGATAGTAGGCGGAAGTGAGCTTGTTATAATTATTTTATGATTATAAGCATATATTCAGTACAAAAACAAGGCATATGATTGTTGATATGTATAATCAATTGGACACGAGACTTAATTTTCATATTAAAGATGCGCCAAGAATCTGGTCTAGTGAAAGCTTTACAAGCTTTCTATGAATACGTGGATGTGCTTTTGAGAAATTTCTATTGATTTGATTAGCAGGTCAATCGAGATTCCTTTTGTAAAGCTTAGCATAAGTACAAGAACTTTTATTGTAGTTACAGAGTGCAAGCTTTTTACAGCAGAATAATTAGAAATCGTAACATTCTCCCTATATTTCGTAGTCTATAAATAAAGCAACAAACTCTTAAACGATCGTTAGACAAGTGCCATGGTATACATGTGAGTGTTGTTCTAGCGAATGTTTGCCCTTGACATTTACTGACCATCGGCATGAACGGCGCCAAGATGTCCGTTCAACGATGTCTTCTCAAACGTCCACACATCAAAGGATGTAAGAATGTTGCAGACACAGAAAAACAGATAGATGTGTATGGACACTCTATTGATGGTATTCTTCTACTCTATGTATGGTTTTATTGCTATTTTACGTAATGGACACATGTACAATTTAAACATCATATAACTGGCTGGATATTTTTAGCTTATCATCTAAGCCGGTTTTAGATTTATTTGAAGATAGTAGAATTAAATAGGTATTTGATCAGTGAGTATAGAAAGTTTCCAAATATAAACAGCTTAAACGGAAGGAAACCTATAAAAATAATGTCTTAAAGTAGAGAACTACCACGAATTTTTTTACAGCATAATTGGATTTGAGCGCAATCCTATCGGTAATTTGAAGGAAAAAACTTCAACAAAGATGTGAAAAAACAAGCAATTTCCTGTTAACAATTATATTATGATTTATTTTTACGTTTTTCTTATGAACAACTTCTTGTATGAATTAGTTTGAGAAAAACTAAGTATATGTGCCACTAGAACACAATATAACTGTGCTGAGAATCATGAAAAAATAACGAAAAATTGCTAATGGATTCCATATAAACATCTTTCTGTAAATATAATATATAGACGATATGGCGAAAATCTATAATTTAAAATAATGACTGGCAAGTTATTATGAACTTGATGAGTTTAGAATCAAATTCTTTCGAAAGTTGTATACCTATATATGCTGTCCTCCATTATTGTTTTACTTCTTTATTTGAAATCAGTACATCACTATCACGAGATCTAGGATCAAAACAATAGGAATATTGATTATTTGATTATAAATATAAGAGTTTGTTGTAAATAGATATGGCCAAAAACATTCCTGCGGTTCTTCGGAGAATATTAAGTAATTTGATTTCATACAGAAAAAAAAATATCTTGATAGATTCAAGAATTATATTGATACACCGTCCATTGACCAAAATTGACTACATAATAGCAAATAAATATCTTCGACCCACACATTATGCCATAGTGTGCAAAATATTGCCAATAAATCTAGAAAACCTACAGGTTCTTTTATTAGTTTTTATTAGTTGGTCAAATTTTAACAATTATTCAAATGAGCAATTTTTATTCATTTTTGTGTATAGTATAGATAGATACATGCGACAGATTAATCAAAACTCTAACAGAATACAGAAAAAAGATCTATCAACATATCCGAATATGTAAGTTTATTATCAGGAGAGTCAGGAGACACACACATAACCGGACGAATCCACGCTATTTCTAAAGAATAAATCAATATCGCGAATGTTCAAGTAAATTGCCATACAGTCTATTAGAAAACTGAATATTTTCAAGGTGTGGCACGATTAGGTAAAAGGTGAATCATCTAATATTTACGATTCAAGTTCAACAGGTGTCATCAACCATTTCTCTACCAAGGTTAAAATTATCATCTACATATATCGACCACATGGTTGTGAAATTTGTCCAAATTTTTTTTTCCACATCTTTCGTTGTTCTGTTTTTGATGACAAAAAAAAATTGTTGTTATGAAAGTTAATTTAAATTTTGCTATAATTTTTATTGTCATGGTAGAGACGACGACGACGATGAAAAAAAACAACAAATTGAGTCATTTATTCCAATAATGGTAAGTTGAAATTTTAGCGAGTGTGACAAATATAGAACAGACAGTTTAATGGACAATTGTTTGCAAACTGTGTTACTTGGAACAAATAAAAAACTGCAACATTCCAGCTGACATCTGAAAATCTAATAATAAAGATTTTTATTAAACAATTTTTGATCATTACTAGAGTGGTTCTACAATAGAAATAAAGTAGTTAGTTTTGCAAAAGACAAGCAGCTATGCCCTTGTCCTGCAGTCCATTTACTGTTGCACATGTTCTTAAACGGCAGGTGCTGTCTTGACTGTTTTATATAACATGTTAACTATACCTACTAATAGGAGAACAAAGACAGTCAACTTGAGACTATACAGAAAGGAATTTCCTGTCAAATATCCACCATATTTAGAAAAACATCGACCATACTAACTGACCTGTTAATAAGTTAAGAAATCACAATGATCCTGCAGATAGATAAGAGTTCGAGTTCTGTGCCATTAGAGTCAATATTTAAACCAAATATTAGTCTTCGATATCTTTGGAAATGGGAGAAAAAACTAACCAGACTCTATAATCAATCTGTCGAATGACAGTTGATTTCAAGTTTTTCGATTTTCTGTCAACTAATAATAACACAGGCTTAGATTTAATTAAAATGATTTTATTTATAAGTTTCCTACAGGTAAAAAGAAATGTTTGTTTGACTATATGAGTGAAGATTAATAGATATAAATTTTGGCCTTGTAGACATGTTTTTTTTTATGATAGAATATTGACCACAAGTAGCACGGTCATATTGAGGTTTTTCAAGGAAAATATCAATTTCTTTATTATAATTTTAGAATAAATAAGACGCGAGCATTACCATCAATGTCTTTGATCGATTACTGTAATTTTGATTTATTAAATCAATTATACGGTATTATTCAAAGGTTTTTGATAAATTAATTATTGAATACAGGAGATTATCTGCATGAATAGAAAACAATTTTTATTACCTATGTCTTCTTTTTGTTTACGCCAGATTTTCCAAGTTATTAAGAATCATATTTTATGATGTGATGAAAGAAAAGTTAATGTTGAATTATTGTTACAACTTAACAAAAACCAATTCCATTTATTAATTTATATATGGCTATAAAAAACAGTCTTAAAAATTATTTATTTCTAAGAATTAATCAATATACTATTGTTCAAGTTCTCATCTGAGATAGTTAACAATAGATCGATCGATCAATTTTCAATTACTAGAT